>JAOVVB010061448.1:0-14324 GCA_028570985.1 Heterobranchus longifilis | reverse complement strand
GGAAAGGCAAATATATACACAGGCAGTGCAAAGGGTTTTCAGAAAAGGGTCAGAAATTCTCAAACACCCAGAATCCCCCCTGTGGACCCAAGTTAGTGAATGATTATACAGAATACAGGCTACAGACTACCAGTATTTGATTTTCTTTCTGCTGCCTTTTATTTCCTGATACTGAACTATTTACTGTCAGTACTGTCTTGTTGAAGATTATTTCCCCCTGTGAAACTTCCTTCTGTTACTGTAAATTATCTAATAAACGCATAACAATAATCCAAAGCAAACATTTACCAGGTAATTATAACTGATTTTAAGGTAAACAAGTTATCTAAGAGAAGGGGTTGTCTTTCCCATGGGGCTATCAACATGTCGATATTATAGCGATATATTGTCCAGCCCTAATTTTAAGATAGATTGGTTTTTAACAAAGATCAGAATCTGCAATTTTACCGCTTTTGTTGATTAATCAATATGATATTATTTTTTAAAGTGTTGTGTCTTTCTGTATGACTTTCTACAGAAAAACACTGCTTTTCTTCAACAGGTTCCACAGTTACAGTTGTTTATGTGAGTACAAAAAAAGTCAATAGAGTAGCGTACCAAGGTCCCTTGAAAATACAGCTGATTTAGTGAGACTGAATCATTAGACACAGTTTCAATCATTGTCTTATATTGGACACTACACACAGTTTGCAGGGTGCTTTTCTTTTTAAACTTAATCACATAACCACAAGACACCTGTCAAAGAAAGTAGTTTATAAAGCTGAGGAGTTAAATAAGCACATAACAAAACAATGTATAGCCTGCTGAAGTCTTAGCAGATACTGCCCTTGATATGTGTTTGCATTGGATTGCATATACAAACATGCAATCCAAATTTACTCTTGAGTTTTTAGTATGCACAAGATAATTGACAAGCGATATCACTGGGTAACACTGTCTGTTCAAATGGATCATATCCTGAATAGAAATAAGCTACAATGTCATGGTGATGCATGCAAAGTGCTAAATGCATCACGACCGAGGAAGGCACACACAAATCAAAAGTAAAATAGCTTGCCAGCTAAGATTGACATTTTTCACAGGCAGCTGTTACACAAAAATATCAGTGTTTCAGGTTTACTGTAAACTATTTATATTTCTAATGGCAAAGACACAACTTTATAATTGCTTCTGTATATAAAATACACATAATAAATACATAAACTACAATATGTCAAATGTTGTGCAAGACAAAATGTAATTCAGTCATTCCTACTTGTGTGTTTACCACTTTTAAACGCCCAAGAGTCGATCAGGAAAGTTGTGGTGACAAAAGGAGCAGAGCAGGTGATCTCTCAGGATGTACTTTCTGATGAAATATTCCCACAGGCCAGAAACTGTCGAGCCCAGAGGCTGCTCGAGTTGCAACAGACACAGGAGACACACGTACACCTGAGCGTGCACACACTGACACTGAGAACAAGATATCATACAGCTGTAATGCATATTTGTGTACCCATGTCTGTACAGTACAGACTATACCTGTTATGAACAGTATGTATTGTGCAATGTGGACGGCTGACAATTCAAAGTCTGCCCTTTTTTTTTTACTTGCTCACATAATGCATGTGCATGTTTAATTTTCAGTCACTCCACCGCAGCTTTCCATCTGTAATTAACAAATCCACTAATGCAACACTTCGTGGCTCAACTGAAGCTAATATTTAACTTAACTTACAGCAGACTATCATAGCACATTCACAGAGTTAGGGTGTTGCAATTTCAATTCTAAATCGAAAATAGGCCAAAATGAGCTTTCAGTTTCAAATTTGAAATCAAAAGTAGGATCGGTGGTTCCCCATTTTAAATTAATTATTCAAATGTGACCATATGGCTTTAGTGTGGTACATTCCAAAACAAATATGTTATATCACACTTGATCCAATGTAGCCTGTCTCTGATCATCTGTCGATCTTTACAAATCAAGACTACACTGTCTAACAATGACACGTCAGTGCTGAAAAAAATAATAAATCGAAAATGTAATCGTGACCTTAAAACCGAAAGTCAAGTTGAATTGTGGATTTGGAGAATCGTGACACCCGTAGTAGTTACTGCAAAACTCTTTTTCTTTTTTGTTAAATGATGTTTCTGTTTCTGTTTCATTATAGCAAATAAATGACTGAGTTGTAGACGGGTATCGTTTTACTCACACAGTGTGCACGCTCTCTCTTGTATGCATACGGGTCAGTTGCTCTCCCAAGTAAAGTTACAGTCATACTGTATAGTAGAAACATAGAAAAAACAAACACTGTGCCTCCAGTGACAATCAAAAATGCACCTGGCTCTCTGATCTGACTGTCTCCACAGTCCTGTCTCCCCTCCTTCATCCAGAAACTTGATTTATTGGTGCGCGGGGACTAGATAAGGCCTAACATGACCAGAAGATGCCTGATTAACGACTGTATGCCTTCTTATTAGACAGAAGTATTTAAAGAAGTACACGAGTAATGGCCTTCACACTTCTAGGTACATGAGTAATGGCACATTTCTAAGATAAACTGACCAAGACCGTCTTACAAGACAGAAGAAGCATGATTAATGTACGTTTGAGGCCTCTCGCTGCGCATACCGATAGTCAAGCTGACCTGCCCGCTGACCCGCACACTTGCACATTTAACACTTAGAGACGAGATCAGAGAGCTGCAGATTATAGTAATCAAAACATAAACACAGGAATTTCCAATAAATCAGGAAATTTCCATCACAGAGTTAAGAAAAAAACAAACATCTCAAGTTAACGATAAACGTATAAAAGTGTTTTGTATTTCTTGAACTGGTCTCAAAACATCTTGCCAAAGGACTACAGTTGAAAGTTAGCCAGCTGGCTAACACTGGCACATTTACAGTAATGTTGATTAATGTGCTTTGTCCTTTATAAATAAATTAATAAAATTAACTCTTGATAAAAAGCTGGAGCTGCATGCTCAATATGATAGCGGACTAGTTTCAGTCACATTTCTTACCTCACATCTCTTCTCTCATGTAAACATTGTAACTACAGTACGCAATCCAATAACTACTTTACTTTACCTTGTCCTATATGTACACTCTTACATATAGTTTCGGGTATGATGCACCTTTTAAATTGAGCAAACAGCAAACATAGTTTCTTTCTCTTCCCTTGATTTTAAAGCGTTACTATCTGATGTTGCTCATGCCTCCTGTTATATACAAAGTTGTTCTTGCATGCTGGTTGTGCAGCTGTTTTAATGTTCTCAGGTCTCTTGATCTCAACCACCTGATTAAATAAAGTTACTGGTATCTGAAGGTAGCGAGCATATTGTAGTGATGGATTACAAAAGTGTTGACCTATTCTTTTAAGTTGAGAATGGAATGATAATAATAAGAATTAGCGATAAGTAATTGAGCCAATTATTTAAGTGAATTGAATGACAAACAGTGACGGTCATCACAAGTGACAGTGAAGTGTGAAAGTGATTTGGTATGCTGCAGGATCAGTCTCTTGTAGATTTGAGGCCACATTTTCTACATATAAGCATGCTTGTGCTTAAAATAAGCACATTTGGCTGCCAGTGCAGTGAGTGAATTTTACTTGATAAGATATCTTAAAATAAGTCAGGCTGTCCTTGGCACATAAAATCTAGAAATAAGATAAAGAAAAAAGACTTCTAGCTTTGAAGTGAATGTTTTACAGACATGTCCCTTGTATCTATACTTAAAAATAACTAAAAAATAAAGACAACGTTGTGTATCAAGACAAGGCAACTGATATTTTACTTAAATTAAGTCAAATTATCTTCCTTTGAAAACACAATTTATACTTAAATTAAGACCAACTAGATTTTTAAATCTAAATCTAAATATCTGCAGTTTTTGTATTAGAATTTGTGGGATTCATAGTTTTGTACTGCATGTTTTTGCACATCAGCTGAGAGTGCAATCCTGTTTTTGGGAGATTGAGCTGTTGAAGTAAACATCTTTTGATAAACAGGTTGTTGAATTGGCAGCAGAGAAAGTAGTTTAGTCTTTAGTCACATTGCATCTGACGACAGCCTATCTGTAGTTTTGATGATGTGTCCGTAGTTGTGGGAACACGGTGTTATTCCCATTAGGCACACCTGCAGGCTGCACACTCCTCCACATAGCTGTCAAGGTCTCGGTGACACTCCCCCTGTCAGTGCGGCTGATGTAATGCTCCTTTGGCATCATTAGCAGATTCGCACAGCAGCCAATAGCAGCAGGACAAGTTATAGCTGAGGGAAGGATGGTTTTCATCTGGAGAGCCATTCACATGCCTCCATGTGCTGCAGCCTCGACAGCTCCACAATATCAATGCCCCCAGATATTTGCAAACCAAATTTCCCCTGCTTCTCTTGAATTACGACATAAACTGAGATAAAAAAAATATAACTACCGGTATCTGGAGAGCATAGACAAACAAAACATCAGCAGCACAAATGCTGCATGGTTAATAAAGGAAGTGTTGACTTACTCGGGGAAGAGACATTTCAATGTGTTACAAATGAGTTCATGTTTACAGTTTGATGACAAAGAAATACAATGAATGATTCACCAGTGATGCATGTGATCAGGAAGACTTCCATGTTTTCTCAAGAGTGCTGTAAAACAATAAAAGGTGCAGTATATAACTTTATACCAACAGCGCCGATTAAGCTTGTAAATCTGAACCTGTTTTGCAGCTACATTATTGCGAGCTGTTTGAGTAGTGTTGTGTAGAACAACATGGTGATATTGCAGTGGAGACATACCTCCAAGATTGCCACCTACACTGTTGAGTTCCTTTCAGCTTATTACAAGACAGTTGTTAACATCTGCTTCCACTCACTAACATAAACAAAGCATTGTCTGGTTTGGTCTGCCATTCTCTTGCCTGCCTTCTCTTGACACAATCCAGACTGGTTTGTGAGGACATGGGGGGTTTTCACAGAGATAAACGTGTCTGACACTACATGGGTTTCATCACTTTTGACCTTTGGTGCTTAGATTCACGGTTAAAAGCACTTTGTAAAATACATCCACCTCTCTTCTGTATATAAAACATTTACGCTTTTTCAAAATATTAAACAGAAATAGTGTCTCCTCAAATAAAATAAAAATATATGTTTGCTAAAATAAGACACAAGTAGTACTCAATGGTCAGTGAGTCTGGGACATCCATATTCAGCTGACACCTTTACGTTATGTGTCCTGCAGTAAAAACCAGTCTGTCAAAGAGCCTTGTGGGAAAAGAATTTCCTCTGCTTTGTCTCACATAATTAACCCCACAGGCACCATGCCAGATTCTACAGACTCAAATAAGAAGAAATGTTGTTTGCACTAAAATTGGACGGCTTTTTATTGCATAATGACTGTGCTTTAAGCACAGTGAAGATATGTTTCTCTACAAACGACAGAGTGTTTGAAATTCCCCAAATTGCGTCACTCATTGCTGATGAAATCTAATCTCATCATGAAATACAAAACCACAATTTTTAACCTTCATATTGCGAGGCATTTTGCTATTTAGAAAAAAAACAAGAAAATAAAACATTCACATGCGTCTCCTCCATGTTTTAAAGTATGTAAAAAATACTCTGCTATGATTAATATTTTGGTTAATATGTTTTTTCTGCAAAAAAGGGAACCAAAAACCGAAAGGGCTGGAAGCACATCTACTCTTCTCCCTCATTAAGAAATTCTGGATCTGGAATCAAGCCCCGCCCACCACCGCTGCCATAGTTACGCTAGTCATTGTCCCAGCCACAAGTGATTTGATTGGTTCCTAAGACATATGATGTCATAAAACCTGGCTGCCTGAATCTGGATTTTTGAGACCGTTGTTGGCACACTGCAGTTTCAAGACAGAAATTCTCAGCCATGGTGTTGACTTCTCATTTCACTCATGATATGTCTTGCAGAAAATAAAAAACACAGTATACACATGCTTAAAAACTTGATTTTCATGGGAGTGGCTTTTTAACCAAATTTCTTTGACACTGACAGTATTTTTCCATTTCTGTTTTCAAAGACACAATAGTGTGTCAATGCTAACAGCCCAGGCATCACCTTTTTTTTTCTTTTCTTTTTTTTAAAAATAGGTACAATATTTGACCCCATTTTGACGTATACAATAATTTGACAAAATACTATAAATAAGATAATCCTTTATTAGTCCCACAGTGGGGACATTTGCATAACATGGACATACATGACACCAGAGTGGATGACAAGAGACAGAAAACTGTCAACACATGATGTGTCGAGCTATGCTAGGAATTATATGAGGTCACCAAAGTCCAGGTACTAATAAGTAGGGTAAAAGTGCATGATGTCATGCAAGATGACTAACAGAAGAGTCGGGGAGATGCCAGTCAATGATGGTCTGCACACACTCAGTCCCAACAGGAGGTAAAATAGATGAAAGCGACTATGTGAGTTTATCATGGGTGTGTGTTGGGCCTTTGAGGTTTGGACCCAAATTCATTTTAAAGACAAATCATTCTTATATTGTTTTTGTTTTTGCTGGCTGAACGTACAATACGATGTTACGTGCATGTTTTCTGTGATGACTCATCAAGTTTCTGAACATACTGATTGATTACATTGACAATAGTCGATACCTCTGCCATGGCCCCTTTACCTGCAACAAAGTAAATAATTGCAGAGTTACACAAATGCCTTATAGGGAAGAATAAATTAGCAGTCAGAGGCCTGGCCTGGAAGCAATGATACGAAGAAGACACACACACACTTCTCATGCACTTTTGCACACTCTCCATATTCACAAACACACTTTAATAAAATAATATTGTACACTGCCAGGGTTTGCATATCTAAATATATGCTGGGTCATTAATGTTGTTGTTTAGACCGCTCAAACAAACAAAAGAACTGGCATACAGTGCTCAACTCAATGGTCTTTAGAGTCTGGCAAAATGGCAAATGAAGAATTTGCAAATATGTATACTTTTAATAATGCACAGCAGCAGAGGAAACGGATGCATTTCAGCCCTGGGCTTTCCTCAGTGCTTATATTTTTGTCTTACTACTATTTTTTCTTACTTATTTTTGGGTTGTTGTATTTGTATTTCCTATGTAGGTTCTGTACATGATTAGTGTACATATGCACAGACATGTATTTTCTATTGTTTGTCACTTATCTGCAAGAACAGAATATGATGTATTTCTTTCTATGACTGAAGATTTATTTTGCTAATTTCCTTACTAGTATTTGGTTGTTGCTGATATTGTTTTGATAATCTGTATCAGCTGTTTGGTAATCAGCTGCAGGTTCCTGGCTGCGGTTTAAGAGTGGTCACGTCCACCAATTTCTCAGAAATGCTGAGGAGCCTAGGGCTGAAACGCTTCCTCTGCTGCTGTGCATTATTGAAAGTATGATATACTTATTTGTGAATGCTGACGACTTCATTTGCCAGTTGTTGTTCAGACTCCACCAGTGCATCGAGCACAATCAGAGAGGAGATCTTATGCTGGTAATGCAAACGTAACACTTCCTGCTGCAACTGATTCAAAGTAAAAGATTTCCAGAACAGACATCTATTAGTTATGGCTCTGAAGGTGAAGCAGAAAGACTTTTATGGTGATTGAAGACAGGTGATCTTAGATTTGTTTTTTTCATTTGTACCTGTTTTACCACTTGATGGATCAATATGATGTTATTTTTAAAGTTTTGTGTGCATGTGTTTTTGTCACACTGTTTCCAGATTTACAGTGGCTTGTGTGAGTACAAAAGTCGTGGTAAAAGTAGTGTACCAGGGTCCCTTGAAAATACAACCTATTTAGTGAGACTGAATCATTATACACAGTATTAATCACTGTCTTACACTGAACAATACATACAGTATGCATGGTGCATTGTTTAAACCCTTTCATTACATAACCTCAAGACACATGCCAAAGAAAGTAGTTTATAAAGCTGATGAGTTAAATAAGCACACAAAAAAACAATGTGCAGTGTACTCTCCCCAAAGCAACATTCTTGACAGCAATTTGTCTTTCTTGCCTTCCTTACATACCAGTCAGCACACGACTGAGTTGTTTGAACATAATTCATACTTTAAATCCTTGATCAAACAACCAACCTATCTCTTGGGCCAACCTCATTTAAATTGATTGGAAACAGAGTTAAGGTAAGGAGAGTAGCAGCTGACTAGAAACAAATTCTTAGGGCTGATACTCCCCAGGGAATATATGTTGGCATTGGATTCCATATACAAACGTGCATTCAAATGTTATTCAGATGTTACTCAAATTTTGGGATGTTCTCATCAAATGCACAAGATAATTGACAAACTAAAATGTTAAGTAGTTTAATCAATCATAAGAACCATGTTACATAAAGATATAGCAACTAACATTGGCATGTTAAGCTGAAGGTGTGCCAAATCTATAGGTGCAACATAGCATCGCAGAACATACTGTACATATGGCAAATGATTGCAAAGAATGGAAGTTGGGCGACAAGGTGAAATGATAACAGATCGTATCTCTGTCGAATCTATACAGGCCGCATACCACACTGGTTAGCAAGTGCAAATTAAACAGCATTGTCACCCTCAAACACACACTTTAGGCTACACTGCCATACATTACAACATTAGAACTGCTTGTACCATCTTTGTATGGAGGACAACGTGTATGAACAGTCTATTAGTCTGAGTATCTTGGAGTGAATAGCTGATCAGAAATATACTGTCGATCAGCGTCTCCTCAGAAGTCTAACAGTATACAGACTGCAGTATGCTGAGAACCAGACAGGATTTCAGCTTTAACAGTCATGGTTTCCTGCATTACAACCAAAGTTCTAACCCTGAGGCAAAGCTATTAAAGTCACCTCTGCTGATATCAGGGGCATTTACGACACCAGTGAAAATGGCCCCCGTGCCGGCAGTTACTGCTACACACTTCTTGTCTATTCACTTTCAGTACCATTCCTACATCTGCTCTGTCTTGTATTTAGATCATTCTGCTTAATTTACAATTACTGCCCCTGAGGATGACTTGTGTGTCATTTAAGAATTGGTTCTTAATTGACCTGCATACTTAAAAACAGTGCACTCTACCACTGAGCCACATATACAGAGGCTAGAGTCTAGGGCCGTGGGTTCGACTCCCACCCACAGCCCTTTGCTGCATGTCGCCGTGTTTGCTGTTATGCATGATGAGCACATGACTGAGTTGATTTTAGCTATGATTTCATCTTAGATTTAAAATCAGTGAAGCTGCAGCACTCTCTGATGCAACTTGGTACTGAGTTCCAAAAATTGGTCGCTGAGAGGGCTGATTTGCCAAACTCAGAAGATCTGTTCTCTCTCTCTCCCCTATCCTGTCTACCTTCATCTGTACTATCAATAAAGGCAAAAAGTCCCCCCTAAAAATTAAAAATAAAAACAATTATGATAAATAACACAATTGAAAATGCAGTTCAAATCTATGTAGGCTATTTGTTTTTACTTTTCATGTTTCCAATGTATTCTAATTGTTTTGGTCCGACCAACAGGATCCTGGATTCTGAGATTTCATAAGGTGAAAGGAAATATTTGCAGACACTTAATATCTTTGTTTTTTTGTGTATTAAAACCCACCTTCATCTCCACACACTAGCTTCTTTGCAATGCAGGGGATTTCCACATATCCAAACTCTATGAGCCTGGATACCTGCTGGGCTGTAATGGGATGCTGCCACATTGCTGTATTCATTGCAGGGCAGAAGAGAAGAGGACGACTGGTATCCCAGGCTCTTACCACACATGTCTGCCAATGACAGAGACTAATCAACTTGGAAATCATTGCAGATAAATCATGCAATTAATTATTATTTGCCATAATATATTGTAGGTAATTGGATAATAATTGTATGTTCTCACCAGCAGATTGTCACAAATTCCATTAGAAATCTTTCCAAGAGTGTTGGCATCCAGGGGGGCAATAACAAGTAGGTCTGCCCAGCGCCTTAGCTCAATGTGCAACACAGGGTCAGATCTCTGAGTCCACACCTAGAACACAGAGGAACACATGCAATGACACACTCACTTCCTCACTTCTGTTCTGGACTGCACGCTACTTTAGACCAGAGTTTCTCAATCTTTTCTGGCCCTTGACATGACCATGTTTTTATGTCTCAAAACTCCTGACCTCAGTAACTTAAAAAGCTGTCAAGTGATTACTGGACAACTTGTGCCCCACATTAGATTTTAGATTTATTGTCCCAGAGGGATATTTGTTTCCACAGTCAGTACACGTAACACATGGTAACATATAAACATGGCAACACATAGCAGCATACACAAACGCATTAACAGTGTCAGCAGGGCAGAGTGTTCAGAGCTGTTATTGCAGAGGGGACAAAAACTCCTGAAATGTGTTTTTTGCCAGATGTAAGTAAAGTGAAGTGTTTATTGAGAGGGTAATCAGTGTCATTTGATAGTGTGAGTGCTAGGCGTGTGAGGTTCATGTCTGAGAGGTTGGGTGTGGGAAGGCAGATGATTTCGGAGGCATTCCTTTCCAGTTATGTCATGTGAAAAAATATGTGTGAACTGATTGTGAATCAGTTTTTCAATTGAAATGTTTGGAGTGGTGCATTACTATGAATAAAACAAATACAGATGAAATGTGATCAATGTGAGTATGCTATTCTTTTATATTTTGATTTCAAGAGTATAAATGGAGCTTAAAATACACTGTGTGCAAATTACCTATTTCACTTATTATTAAAAATACACCAGTTATTGAAATGTCAATTTTAGAAATCATACACAATCCAGTCAAGTTTGAGAAACTCTGCTATAGACGGTCAGTTAACTAATAATGATACCAGGACATTTCACAAGATCAGTGCTACCTCCCACTCATCCTTGTCACTGTAGATTTTTACTGAAACCTCTGCAGGATTGTAGAAGTGCTTGGCATGTTCCGTGGTGACCACTCTTACATTCACCTGCAGCATAAAACAAGACAGTGGCAGTCACAAAGATGTTTAAAAGCTCATTTTAGAACTTCTATAATGCTAAAGATGTGGAAAGCTAAGAAGAGACACATATAAATGACAACTAAGTGATCTTTCTTCTCAGAGACCAGTTTACACGTTAGTATATCTTAGCAATAACACTGGGCATGTGGTTTAGACTGCACTTCTCAGGAACATATATACTTTAATTGCACGCTATTAGCATAGTAAGTTTGTGAGTGTCAGTGTGAGTTTCTCTGTCTCATGCTGAATGTTCCTTGCAAATATGTAAGGATGATTACAGCGCTACATATCTCCCAAACCTGTTTAGTACAACAATTGCCAGCCCTAACACTGTCTTTATTTGATGTACTGCAAAACATCTGACACATACAAATTCCTCCCTCACTCTGCAAATTAGCCATGGCTAGAAGTCCTGGATTTTGGATAATTGGATGTAACAATGCCTACATGTATTGTCCCTGTCAAATAAACTTGTCTTTTTAATTTCCTATTGACAGCCTTTTGGGGGTTTTCATTAATATGCTGCTTTTGCCATTTCTGCTAAGTAGGCTATAGTAGCTGCTAATCCCACTGTACTTTGTGAGGCTTTAAATGAAAACGACTATATCTGAAAGTAAAATATCAATACTGTAGCTGACTTAGAGGACTATAATAACAATATTACACTGCTGTGTTATTTTATACAGCTGCTAACAGCTGCAACATCTCCATCTTGTGGTTAAGGTGAGTTTATCATGTGCGCTCTGCCAGATAGAGAAACAATAATGTGTGAGGGTGCATGGCCAGATACTTGATGTGCAGAAGCAGACAAAAGAAACGTGTGCAGAAGCAGACAAAAGAAACGGTAATTAAAAACAGGCTCTGGGTAAAAAATAATATAAAGCAGCTCACCCCAGAGAGCTGATGAAGTTGGGATATCAAAAGAGGCAATTTCAAGGCTGCAACGCTTCCCGTCACGCCAACAAGAACATTGAATGTCCCACCAGATTTCAACAAATCCGTTTTTAGACAGCAAACATGCTCATCTGTCTGCATATTAGCAGATCGAAAAACTGCCGTGTCGCTCTTGTGTCAACTACTCTCTACTTCCGTAAATATTCACCGCCAGCCAATCAGAGGAGAGCCCAACCAACCGCTCGGTCTCCTGCACGAGCACGTCCCTACGTTGACAGTTGGCGAGCGCGCACGTTCGCAGACTGTGCTGCTGAAGCTTTCAATGAGGGCCAGCGTGCAGCGAGGAGACTTCATTAATTGCTCGTCCAGCCTGATATTTGTTTGAAACAAAGCTCTACACAAAACAGACAGCAATGCTGCTCATGTGCTGGGCTCGACGTCATGAAGAAATGTACCTGCGCGTGGAGCTGACAGACGCTCAGGTGAGATAACGATAACGTGTGTCGGACCTGACAAACTGCCTGCACTTTTCCTCAGGAAATAGCTTTTTGACCCTGCTCATGCACTAAGGGCAAATATTACATTAAGCAAATGACGGGTGTAGGTTCCTCTAAATGCTACACCGCTGGGTAGCTGCACACTTTGCATATTGGATGGTAGGCCTACATAATTTGGAGTGAGAGGCCTAGTTGATATTTACAAAGCTCTCTGCTAAAGCCTGCTATTATTATATCAGAGTTGTGTGTACAGTCAGTCATTAATAAGTCTAAAAGAAAGAAAGAAAGAAAGAAAGAAAAGAAGAGTGTAACATCACCTCGCCACACCGACACAGGTGAGGTAATTAAGCAAAGCACATGTGTTGCTTCACCCAAAGATGTCATCAAACTTCCGGCTGGCCGTCTCTTATTAAAGCCTCGGTATTATATGAATTTTTGGTTGATTCCTAGATTGTGGCTTGGTGGAAATGCTCTTGAGGAACGTCCATGTAATAATGCCCATATCAGAAGTGTTGTTACTTCTATTCAAAATCAATGTCCCAACTTTTTTCATCATTGGAAAGTGATGTTTCCTAACATTAGCAGGAATGTTTGGACTGAATTCAATAGATATTTGATATGAAGTTAAATAAACTCATATTAAAATTTCACACAGATACTATACCTACAATTAATATATTCACACAGTTGGACCCAACATAAAGGGGAAAAATCAGAATCAGAAAACTACTTGGCAATAAATCTGTTTCTGATTCTGATGTTTCCCCTTTATGTTCCTTCTGCAAAGAGGTTGAATGTCGTTATTAATCTGTGAGACTCACAATGTATTGGTCCCTACAACAGAAAGTAGGCTATGGTCTTATTTTTGAATATCTAACAAGGAAGTTGATAATGTGATAAAATTGCTGTGTATTTTGTGCTAATATATCCACAAAGCCAGGTTTCTTCAGTGTATTCAGAACAAAAACCTGTTTTATGTTGCACTTCAGACATTCTATGACTCTGTAGAATAAATACTGAAAAACAAAAAAGCTTTAAATGCATCTCATCTCTTGATGAACATTATGGACAATATTGGCAGATTATTTAAATTGACTTACTATATTCCTTGTTCACTCCTTAAAGAGGTAAGTTGTAACTGTAAGCTGTATGGATTTTTATACATTGTATGAGGCTGTCTGCCGGTTTTTCATTAATTTATTTGTATTAATGTATTTTTCCCAAAAGCAGTCCTATATATCTACTTATTTATGATTATGGTTAACTTATTCTAGTTTTGCTGACCGCTGGCTGGACGAGTCAGATGCTGAGATGGAGATCCAGGGTGAGAAAAGGTGAGATTCAAGTTTTTCAAGTCATGTGCTACCTTTTGCATTTGACAGCGGCACTAAATAGCATACTCAATATTGCAAAATGTCTAACTAAGATATATTATTGCAGGATTCCCACAGATCCTTAAAAGGCATTGAATTAATTCATCCAAAAATAAGGCCTTAATTGGTATTTAAATGAATTAAATCAATCTTTCAAAGAAGTCTAAAAAAATCCTTTTTTTTTCTGATGTTGCATTGTAAAATTTTAAAATAATTGGTAACAAAGTAGAGACAGAAACAGAGCATGTTGTTTCAAAAGCCCCCCAAAAGGCATTGCACACTTTATTTTTGCAAAAAAAAAATCAAAATCGGCAGAGAATAGCGTGCAGTCAAAAATCGGCCAAAAAAGTCATAGGGTATCATGTGGTTTTTGGCCAAAGATCCAAATTTTTCAAAATGCCTCATATTGGGGTATGTCCTTTAGTAAGGCCCCCTAAAGGCATTGCACATTTTATTTTTTGAACTAAATCAAAATCGGCAGAGTACAGCCCGTTTTTCAAAATTCGCCCAAAAAGTCATACTATAGCCTTTGGTTTTTGGCCAAAAATCCAAAATTTTCAAAATGCC
>JAOVVB010061438.1:0-14324 GCA_028570985.1 Heterobranchus longifilis | reverse complement strand
GCTCATATCTTCTGGTTCTAGTGAGGACTCTCGCTGCTGCATTCTGGACTAGCTGAAGCTTATTTATGCACCTAGCTTTTCCGCAGAATAATGTGCACTAACACTATACAAAAAATATTTAAGACTAGTTTGAGCTTGGCCTCCAAATTAAACAGGTCTTAATCTGATCGAGCATCTGTGTGTTGTGCTGGACCGACAAGTGGATGCTCCACCTTGCAATTTACAGGACTTGACGGGTCCACTACAGACGACTTGGTGATACAAACCACAGCACACCTTCAGAGATCTTGTGGAGTCCATGCGACAATGGATCAGATCTGCTTTGGTGCCACAAGGGGAACCTGCATGATATAAGGCAAGTCGTTTTAATAGTATCATTAATGTTTTCAGCATTACCTGGAAGCTTTCTCAATTGTGTTTCTTTGGCACATCTTTTCCAGCTTATTTCTGGCAGCTCCTACAAAAAGAAAGGGAAGAATCAGTATTATAAAATATGCATGATTATTGGCTACAACAAGGGTTGTATTATGTCTAGATTTGGGGCTAAATCACTGTTTATCTGTGATAAATCCCTGTCGAAAATGTTCAACATCTGTTGCCTTTGAACTTTCGATGTAGTATTGGATTTAGTACCTGACAGATATATTTTCCATAAATATGATGTACTCACAGAATGATCAAACGGAGCATTATCTCTATTAGTTATTTGCTATTTACATGTAATACTCAATCTTTTCCTGATCTTCTCTGTAAAATACCTACATTACTATTGGATGTTACAGGGACTCTGGTGGCTCAGTGGTAGGTTACTTGCCTGCCATGCGGAAGGCCCGGGTTCGATGCCCTAACCCCATTCAGTGGATGCAGTGCCATTCCCAAGCCCAGATAAAATGGGAGGGTTCCATCAGGAGGGGCATTTGCCATAAAAACCTGTGCCAAGTTGTGTGTGGATCAGATGGTCCACTGTGGCTACCCGTCGACGGGAGCAGCTAAAAGACTAAAAACAACCACTACTTTTGTATGTTTTTGAAAAAATAAATTGTTACTTCTGTTTAGCAGATGAAATAGAAAAATGTCAAAGTGGGAGAACCATTGAAAGTATATCAAGGCTAATTTCTTGATTCTCCACCACTTTGCAAAATGACTTGTGCATTGAAGATCTAACGGCATCTGCAAAATAGGGCCATGAGGAAAACAGAAATGCTGAAATATGGTGTATCATCAAATAGTCATTTGGCAGATAGAGGGTCAGATGGAGATTCAAAGCAATTATGGCAATGACCAGTGGTTATTTTTAGTCAAACCACTGAATATTGATGTTCCACAATGGCACTTGCTCAGTATATTATCCAAATCTAATTTAAGAGAGGTGATTATCAGGTTTTGCTTTTCTTATATATCCCTTTTCAGCCAAAATGCACCAGAATTATACTTTTGTTATGTGCCACTTAGGACAACATAGGTTTTCTATATTTTGTGAAAACTAGATACAGCTTCAACAAGATGTTGATTCTTTTCCAAAGCATATTTAGACAGACTTATAAAAGCCCTGTCCCATAATCCCCATGCAGGAAAAGCTCATATCTTTCTATTTAATAGCAATTATTTGTTAACCTTTTGGAGCAGACACTATAGTCCTTGCCAATACCCACTGCTGGCACAATTCAGCACATTTGGATGAGACTTATAAATCAAACTTGACAGTAAGCATGTTTTAAACCCCTTCATAACATATTAGTGCTATGAACAATAGTGTCATTAACTGATAATGCCATGTATTAGAAAGTCTAGCTCTCTACCGCCATAAAACCTGGTAGGGTGTGCTTGGCAAAGCAATCTCTATTGTAGAACCTGGTTGGGAAGCAGGTAACTGCTTCTGTGGGGTTTTAAATTTTCCCCCTGTTTGCAGTAGTTTCTTCCAGGTTTTTTTCCCCCCTAGTTTCCTCCCACTGTATTAAAAACATGCCAGTAGGCAGGCTGGCTATGCTAAAATGCCCCGAAGTGAGAAGGATTGTGTAAATGTTTGTGTGAGTGTATATTGCCCATATTTCACACAGAACTCGGAAGTGAGCTCAGGAGCTAAGGACTACAACCCTGACTAGGATAAAGCAGCTAAACCTCCATCACCGTGAGCCAAGATCCCACTACATCCTCTGAAAATTGGGTGAACACAATAAGAACAAGGCTACAATTGTACAACTTGGCAGGAACATCGAATAAACTGGTAAGACTGTTGTATTGTCTTCCTTGATGTGGAGCCCCTATGTTTTTTGAACATGCTAAAAAAAGGGAGGTGAGGACGTAGTCAAAGCCAGACATAGGGAGCACTTACACGTATGTAAGTGTGAGGACATTGACCAGTTAACCACATAACTTATGCAAATTTTATTGATGTACTACAATCTTGGCACAGATAGGAATGATTGATGGTGTTCTGACTGAGTTGTCATTAGGGTTTGGGCTTGTCCTATGACCATATTAGGTCCACACCACATTGCAGAAGACTGCATAAATTTAATTTCTTTGTTCTTCTTACTACTTTTATGGCACACATGAAGCACTTTGTCATGAAAAACACTTCTGTGTTGCAGTATTTATACCAACCGGATGCTAGATGCAATGACAACGTAATAGGCACATGATAAGCACCTGGTAAAAGCCTGCTGCAATCTGATCGGAGGTAGTAATAATGCCGGTTGCTCTTATTGGACCTTGCGGCGTGGTGTGATCATTAGTGTGATAGGAAATCAGTGACATGATAGATACATTGAGAACCTGACAGGGATGCGACTGGGAGGTAGTATGCATTTGATAAATGTGCATTTTTCCCATGTTGACCCCATTCCTACTGTGCTCTGTGATATTTTTAAACCGCAGTGGGAACTTCATGATATTGTCAAAGTGTGACTTTGCAGTACTATATATTAATGAATCATATTTTAACTTCATTTTGAATTTGGATAAATGTACATCTCTGAAGAACAGATTATTCTCTAAACACAGAAGAAGACATGGTGATTGTGTTTTTACATTAAAGTCAGTTTTAGCAGTGATCTATGCAATTTAAGTGGGTCATCTGGTCCTTGTACAACTTATGTACATATTGCCTTAAAACAAAAGACAGTGTAAATGTTTTATAGCTATATTACAACTAACCATATTTTAACCGCATTATACCTGGTGATTTATCTAAAATCTTGGATTGCATTTTATTCCATAAGTAACTTTGATTTACTACCATGCTAATGAAAGTGGCTTGAGATCAGTCACATCATCCTACTTCAAGTATTCTTTGCCAAACATAGAAAGTGTCTATAAAGGGACGTTCATCAACTCTGCAGAGTTCACAGAATTCTGGACTGCAATTAAAAATCAAGATTCAATTGTCTACCTGAACTTGAATATCGAGTAGGCTTATCTACCCATTCATAGTTTACAGGAGTGGAACCTGGCAGAGAGTTCTACAGTATTACTGAAGCCAATTCACTTCAGCATTCAGTGCATTGTGGCTTCTGTACAGTACTGAGGTATTATTTGGGTTTATGTGGCCTTTCTTTTAGCTTGAATCCATCTGGGCATTCGGCACTGACCTTCCTCATTAGCAGTGCTTTGACCGCAGAACTTCCACCGCATTGATGGTTTCAATGCACTGTGCTTTGTGAACTTAAGAGACGGTAAATACTTAAAATCAAATGCAAGCAGCTGTTTCTGAGATGCTGGAACCACCAAACTGGCAACAACAATTATGGTCAAATCACACATCGTGTCTGTAATGTTTATGACAATAACAACTAAACTTTTTGACTATGTCCGCTTCACTTTACATGTTTTGACGCTATGCCATGTGTCTTAACAAGCAGGTGTACATAGTAAAGTACACTATATTGCCAGAAGTATTTGCTCGTCTGCCTTCACATGCATATGAACGTAAGTAATATCCAATTCTTAATCCATAGGGTTTAATATGATGTTGGCCCACCTTTTGCAGCTATAACAGCTTCAACTCTTCTGGGAAGGCTTTCCACAAGGTTTAGGAGTGTGTTTATGGGAATTTTTTGACCATTCTTCGACCAGATTTGTGAGGTCAGACACTGATGTTGAACAAGAAAGTCTGGCTCGTAGTCTCTGCTCTAATTCATCCTAAAGCTGTTCTATCAGGTTGAGGTCAGACGGTGCAGGATGAAACTTGCTTATCCATGACTTTATGGACCTTGCTTTGTGCACTGGTGCGCAGTCATATTATATATGTTCCAACAGGTAGGGGCCAACCCCAGACAAAGTTGGGAGCATGACACTGTCCAAAATGACTTGGTATGCTAATATTAAGAGTTCTCATTACTGGAGATAAGGAACAGAGCCTGATTCCTGAAAAACAACCCAACACATGTTCTAACATGACTACACACCAGTGCACAAAGCAAGGTCCATAAAGACATGGATGAGCGAGTTTGGTTTGGAAGAACTTTACTGGCCTCAACCCCATAGAACACCTCACAAATGCGCTTCTGGATGAATGGTCACAAATTCCCATAAACACGCTCCTAAACCTTGTGGAAAGCTTTTCCAAAAAGGTTGAAGCTGTTATAGCTGCAAAGGGTGGGCATATTAAACCCTATGGATTAAGTTACTTAAGTTCATACACATGTGAAGGCAGGAGAGCAAATAGCTACTTTTCTCTTTATACACACAATGGAAAAGCATTATTTTCATTTAAACAGCATTTAGTGCCAATATTCTGTACTTATTTTTTGAACTTGAATGTTTATTGCCTGCGATGAATTCAAATACACCTAGGTATCACATTACTGTATTGTACTGTTATAGTCATGTGTTTTGGGTCATTGTCTCATTGCATTGCTCAACTTCCATATTAAGTTTCAGGCAATGTATTTTTTTTTAATATGATAGGGCCTGAGTCCAATTCAATTTTGAATTATGTTTGGAGTAACTTTTTAAGCCTAGACTTTGAACATTTGAAGATGATCAAGAACATGTACAACTCTTCTGTGTTATCAGTTGAAGCAGAATGTATTTGCTTATTATTTGGATTAAATCCAGACCATATTATGAGCACATGTTACTAACCCTGGGCCATATTTCGTTGGCCTGACCAACAGCTCATTAATGATCACCGCAATATTTCACAGTGGCTATCAAGTGCATTTGCTTATATTCAGTTCATTTTATTGCCTGTGTGTGTGTGTGTGTGTGTGTGTGTGTGTGTGTGTTGTGGTGGAAATCCTAAAAAAGTATAAAGACAAGTAATTCATACACTGAGTAAGAGCAAAGTAACAAAGATTTATTAATAGTGTTTCCACATACAAGGAGCTGAATTTGCTTATCTGACCCAGACCAGATGTCTTCACCTTATCATTCAGTGGTGTCTACAGCCAGTTTGTTTCTATACTATTCTTGTCTTTACATGATTCAGCAGGCAAGGTTTGAAGCTTGTACAGTCTACGTGGCAAAATTATTACAAAATTAAAAATGATGTTTCCATCACAGAACCCCCATTTTGTCATTTTATGACAACTTTTAAAGTACTTACACATTTCAATACTACATGTAATAACAAATAATAAAGCAGGACATTGTGTAGATTCATCAGACATTATCTCTCCAACATGGTTTTTAACAATATCATCACTAACACTCTAATGCACACAGCACACAGTTTTTTTTTATAGGCACAGACCCCTAACACAAAGGAATTTTTTAAAATTTATGATGTAACCTACTCAAACTATTTACATGCTTCGTAACTTTCTTTATCACTTCCATTTTACACAGGACCATTCATCTCTTTGCCAGGATCCACAGTGAGGAAAATAATTGTTTTATCCTCTATAGATTTTGTTTACTAACAAAGAAATGAAGGGTCTATATATATATATATTTTTTTTTTGTATATATATATATATATATACAAATAAAGGAATGAAACAGAATGTCAATCACAAATCATGACAAAAAGAACCCACATTTTATAAATATAATAAACTGCGTTGCATTTCAAGGAGTAAAATAAGCATTTGATCCCCTACCAACCAAGCATAATTCTGGCTTCCACAGACTGGTTATGTGCTCATGTGGTACACAGATTAATATAAGAAAAATTCATTATGTGCAAAAAAGACACCTGTCCACAGAATCTTCCATTCAAACATCAGGAACATGATTGTAGACCTGCACAAGGCTGGAATAGGCTACAAAACCATCGGCAAGAAGGTTGGTGAGAAGGAGGCACTGTTATTCTCTGTCCTCTAATGCAGTTTTTTTTATCCTGACTCTAGTCACAACACTTACTTCGGCATACACAGTGTAAGTTTGTTCTTATCTATCGATATCCCGAGATGTCTACATATTGTATTTTAACTTTAGTCGCTGCTACCAACATGTGTCCCTATATGTTATTCTCTTTTACTGCTTCTGCTGCAATATCCTGGTGGTGGTCTTAGATGTGGAGCTGCTTTTCTATCAGCAGACGATAAATTTGACCGGAGAGTTGTGCTTCTGCGTTGTTCACATCACTATAGTTGGTTCTTCTGACCCATGCACATGGCATGCACATGAGGGTCTGCAGAGGAGAGTTTTCTAGAACTTCACTGCTCACCCTTGTTGACCTCTGTGTTCTCTTCTCTCATGTAGGAACTCACTTGCAGTGGCTTACAGGTATTGACATCGCTCTTTCTGCTACCTTGACTGCTGTCTGTGTTACGAGGAGCACCTGGAAAGGTCTCAGCCACCTCCTAGCACTCCAGTTCTTTTTCCTGAAGTCCTTAAAGACCACCCAGTCTCCTGGTTTCAGGACACGTAGCTTTTCCTTGGCCGGTTGTCGTTCTGTCCCTAAAAGCATAATTCAGACATCCACATCTCAAAGGCAGTTCATTTCACAATAATTCTTTATTCTAATTCTATATTCTATATATTTTACTATTTGGAAATCCACATTGTGTCACAGACTCTATAGCCAACATAGACTCCAGGACCATAGTTATTAAACATAAATAAGTTGCTATTTTTACCACAGGAACTCCATGAGATCTTTTCTTTAGATTTTAGATTTTTTTTTTTTTTTTTGCTATTACCCATGAAACTTGTGTGTGCTTTTATCTTACAGTGAACTCAGTCCCCTTGAATTTTACTCCTTAACTCTTCTGTACCTGTGTGAGGTTTCACTTACACCGAGCTGCTAGGCCAGGTTTTTGTAAACCAGCAAAACCAAAACCTGTACCCACTCTCTTCTGTGCACCTTGCAGCATTGGGTATTCCTTACCTGTGTGATTTATCCAAGTCTAAATCTATTTTAGTTGTTGTAAGAAAGCTCACTTATTCCATCAATCAATGGCCTTAAAAAATACAATTTCCTTACCAGACAAATTTAGTTCTTTTAATTGATCCCAGTATTGGGACGACATGTGGAATCCCTGGTCCTCTCACACTCGATTGCCAATTGGGCGTTCGAGATGAAGTGAAAAGCTTTCAATGCATCGCCCAATGTCTTTCTCAAGCACGAGATCCTGTCGATAATACCAAAAATTTATGGTGGAAATCCTGAAAACCTACAGTATAAAGACAAGTAATTAATTCACTGTGTAAGAACAAAGACTTATTAACTTCCACAGAAGGACCAGTCTCACACAGCGAACTGTTGCAGCACGGTAAAAGATGATTTCTCTCTTCCAGCTGTTCCATTCTATACAAAAACATCTGTGTGTGTGATGACAAGGCTCATCTGACCTCAACATTACCAATCGTACTTCACCTGACTTATCCTCTTTACAGTGTGTGGGTCCAATTCATGGCGAATTTGCACCTGACACAAACATTTTTTTTCTTCTTTAAATATCCATTTCCTGATTTGAATAATAACAGTGGATTACAGTGTGCAACTGAAAGGATCAGGGGATGCTTATATAGGGACAAAAGATTAAATAGGCATAAAGTCTTTAAAAATAATATTTTGAAAAGAACTACCAGAAAAGAAGGCTGCATGAAGGCTAACAGCAATATTTGGATAAATGACCAAGCCCTAAGTATTTGGATCAAGAAACCAACTGAAGTGTTTGGTTTGATGAACCAATAATAGGATTTGGCTGAAGAAACCAAGCAGTGTATGGGTAAGGGAGCCAACGGTCGTCTTTGGCTAAATGTACAACAGCAGTGTTCGGATAAAGACTCCAATGGTAAAGTTTGGATAAATAAATTAACAACAGTGTTCGGATTAAAAACAATGGCTGTGTTTGGCTAAATGTGCCAACAGTACAGTTTAGCTAAATAAACCAACAGAAGTATTTGGTTAGATAAACCAACAGCAGTGTTTGGGTAAATATACCAACATTGAATGGCAGGATGTTACATGGCAGGATGTTGGCCACACTGTAAGTTACCACATATTCACTGGATAGCTTAGCTAATTGGCACCGTCTGTGAGAAGATCAAAATTAAATAAACTGCTGTGTGTGTGTGTGTGTGTGTGTGTGTGTGTGTGTGTGCACCCATCTGGCTAAGCTCTGTGTGATTCAGGGTGAATCACTGCTGATACATATGATTGTATATAAGTGTTGCATTTGTGTGTGGTCCAATCACTATGACTGCTTCAAAAACCACAGACTATTATATTAAATAGTGTCAGACAGCTCTCTCTCTATCTCTCTTTCTCTCTCTCATACCTCACACACACACACACACACACCCCTGACCCATTCATATCTCCACTCATTGGAAAAAGGTACGTTTTTTCCATGGAATGGATTGATAAAAAAAAAAAGGGTTGAAATGTACTTGGCTGTTTGCCAATATACTGTACATTGGGACAGTGACAAAGTACAGTATAACCTATGTGTGTGGTGAGAAACACTGCTGTGTTAATCATCTTTGGAAAAACAGGGTTACCTTGTGAGACTTGAGCTCAGCAGCCAGGTTCCTATACCTGACTACCAAAACCCCATGCTCCATAAGAAAGACTATGTCAAGCCAGATCCCCATGTGCTAAATCCCCTTTAGTAATCAGTCAGTGTTGCCTTTCTTGGTATTACAAACCCCATTGCACCACTTGATATTGTCCTGAGTATTTAAATGCATAAGTATGCCACCTACTCATAAGCTGTAATGCTGTATTATGGTTTGGGACACTGCATATGATTGACTGACTTTCACATCTGCAGTTTTTTCATAGGAGTAGTACAGAACATGCTACATCTCATCTGATTTATCTTTCTGTGATGCAGACCTTCAGTGCCACCACATTAAACGTCAATCCAGTTTTGGGAAGCAAAGTTATTTTTCTAGGTTTTATTTAATCAGCTATGTCATCATTACTGTACAGTGCCTGTGACTAGTCAAAGCAATGTGTATAGATAGAGCTGCAGTCACAGATATACGTTCTTGCTACAGGAATTCACCACCTCTTTGTATATGTGTAAACTGATGGTGATTTTATTGTGTAATACACCGCCAGACAAAAAAAACCCTTCTCTATTACATATAATCTGCTATCTCATTGGACCACCTTTTGCTTTGATTCCGGCCATGACATCCTTTCGATAAGATTATTCAAGGTCATGACATTAATTTCCATCCAGAGTAGCATTAATTTCTCTCCAAGATCTTGTATTGACGATGGAGGTGTCAGACCTCTGTGTAAAGCAAAGATTCTCAATGGGGTTAGGGTCTGGAAGTTGTGGTGGCCAATCCATGGATGAAAAAGATGCCTCATGCTTCCTGTACCACTCTTTCACAATTTGAGCCCAATGAATCCTTGCATTGTTGTCGTAGAATATATCTGTGCCATCAGGGGAAAAACAAAATCATTGTATGGTCATTCAGCATATTCATGTAGTCAGCTGGCATCATTTCAGGTCAGGGGTAGCTCAGTGGTTAAGGCATTGGACTATGATTTGGAAGGTCCCAGGCTGACCACCCTTGACCACCAAGTTACCACTGAGGCCCTTGAGCAAGACCCTTAACCCTCAACTGTTCAGATGAATAAAAATGTAAGTAGCTCTAGATAAGGGCATATGCCTAAATGGTAATAGTTTTTTTGGGCACATACAACCCCAGATCATAACTCTGCCCCCACAGGCTTATACAAAAAGCACTCGGCATGATGGTTGCATCACTTCATCTGACGCTTTTCTTTCCTTAATGCACCTATCACTCTGAAACAGGGTAAATCTGGCCTCATCAGACCACATGACCTTTTTCCAATGCTCCACAGTCCATACTTTATGTGCAAATTGAAGCTTTTTTTCCGATTAGCCTCAATGATAAGTGGATTTCATAAGGCATGCATTTCTGGATCAGAGACATCTCACCGCTTAGATATTGGGCTCCAGGATTTTTTTTACTCTCCAAAGAATCAATATTAAATAATTTGTTTAGATATACTCTAAATTATTTTAAAACATTTACATGACATTTTAAATTTACATTTATTACTTGATTAAATGTAAGGTAAGGCAAGCCTTTATGTTCCTCTTAGCAGTGGTTTTCATCCTGGAAGTCTCCCATATATAACATTTTTGACCAGTCTCTTTCTGATGGTGGAATTGTGTATCTTGACCTTATCTGTAAGGCTCGGGCATCTCAGGCCTCATGCATCTCAAATAAGCTATATTTACTCAATATCCAAGGGAAAGATATAATTTAGCTTTGTGTACTATTGAGAAGGTAATTAGCTTCACCTGATCGACTTTACAAGTCATTTTTAGGAGGGGGTGATCCTTTTCCATATCAGTGATTTATTTATTTATTTATTTATTTTGACATATTGGTGTTATATCTTTGTTATATCTTGGATGTTAAATGTTGCACTGAGTAAATGCAGCTGAATAAAACAGAAACTGTGCCCACTCTGTCTTCTGACAACGTTTAAGAAATGCGAAGCTGATCACTGCCTCAGTTCAAGATTCAAGAGATTTTATTCGCTATTTGTACACATGCCAACCGTATGAGTGTATTGATTGTCTTCCCTTTTTTCAGTTAGGGTTAAATATCTTGTTACCAGCTCAACCATATCAATCACTGCAGTAATTATCCAATAACCTCATAACAATTTGCTAACTTAAATATAACCATGATCATCATTTATTTAGTTTTATTTTTGTAGAGTAACTTCAAAAGGAGAAGAAAAAATATCAACCAAACTATTCTTATATATGTAAAGTTTATGTTGTAACAAAGCAAAAGAAGAAATGATCACAAAGCGGTAAATACTTTTATTAAGCGCAGAAAGAAAAAGAGAGATTTTCACACATTCTTGGGTGACTTCCCTTCATGACTTGGGAGTAGTATACTGTCATGGTCAAAATATTTCTGTTTTTGCATTTAAGAAGAAGAAGAAGAAGAAGAAGTTGTTAGGGTCTAAACTGAATTTTTGTTTGTATTAATATGCTCTGCAAACACTGGAAAGCAATGAGAAAATTACAGGTTTACTAATATAACTTTTATTTAATTTTATTTATATAAATCTTTTTTTGCATTGACGTTTTATTTAATGTGACTGAGTATGCAAGGTAATTATATTAAAACATGTTTACCAAATTATTTACAGCTGACAAAAATACCCACCTAATAATTTCTTCTTTTTAGATACACTACCAAAAAATTTTTTTTTCATTATAATCAAGTGCTGCATAACCGAAATGTGTGGAGAGCAGAATGCATAGTGAATCAGCACAGCATTCCATACCTTAACACCACCACCATGTTTGCTTGCTGGCGTGATGGTTTTACTTTCTGTGATAGACTACTGTAATAAGACCCATGTCTCCCAAATGGTCGACATTTGACTCATGAGTGGAAAGAAAATTATCCATTATGGGTCATAAGATTTTTTATTTTTTTATTTATTTACTTATTTATTTGGAATATGTGAGACTGTACAGGATATTCATCTTGGTTAGCAGTAAGCAAATCTTCCATGAATAAGATTTTTGACCAGTTTCTAATGGTTGACTCATGACATAAAGATAGTAAGGCCTCCTAGTTCCATAGCTGTTTGTCTGCATTCTAAATTGACTTCCCGGATGAGTCATCCATTTTTGAGTTATCCCCAAAAACTACCTGAGGGAGGTCCAAGTCAATTTTAGTAATAGGAAATGTATGATATACACTCACCAGTCACTTCATTAAGTATTACCTATTCAACTGCTTGTTAAAACAAATATCTAATCGGCCAATCATATGGCAGCAAGTCAATGCATTTAGGCATATAGACCAGGTCCAGATGATCTGCTGAAGGTTAAACCAAGCATAACAATGGGAAAGAACATGATGTCGTTGTTGGCGCTAGACTGAATATTTCTGAAAGTGCTGATCTATTGGGACATCAGGATAGTGTGCCATGTCATAAAGCTTAAATCATCTCAGACTGGTTCTAGAACGTGACGATGAGCCGCTGTACTCAAATGGCCTCCACATTCATTGGGTCTCAATCCAAAAGAGCACCTTTGGAATGTCATGGAAGAAGAGTTGCATCATAGAAGTGCAGCTGAATCTGAATCTGCAGCAACTGTGTTGCTATTATGTCAACATAGACCAAAGTCTCTAAGCAAGGTTTTCAGCACTTTGTTGAATCTATACCATGAAGAATTAAAATGGTTCTGAAGGCAAATGAGGGTCCAACCCAGTAGAAAGGGTTCCTCCTGAACTAACAGTGAATGTATATCTGTAGAATTTAACGAAGAGATGGGACTTAGGGTTGGGATGTTAGCGGCTCCAGACTTAGTCTAGTTGCACCTGACTTGCATGTTACCACATGGATCATTTCAAAATTAAACCTTGCCACTTGACTTAGACCCTAGATTAAAGCTTTATGAAGTTTGTGTCGAGATCTTTAATCTCAACACAAGCCCAACAGCCACAAATTAAACCTTTAATTTCCAACCTTTAGTGCACAGTCAGTTTTGTCAGTTTTTATGACTGTCATGCTCGGTCATTTATTGCAGTGCTATTTCTGTGCAGCTTAGAGTGGTAATTAAGCACAACACTAGAAGAAAAGCAGGTTTGGAAGCTGTTTTCATTGCACAGTTGAGTACAAATAGAAGAGGCACTAAAATGTAAATAAAAATAAAAACTTTTATGTATTTATTACATATTACACAAAAGTTAGGTATGACAGAGCAATCTGGTTGGATGAGTGGTGATAATAGACGGTAACAGTACTAGGAAATTTAAAAATATGTATCACTCCACATCCGTATGTATCACGCCACATCATATGTGTTCTAATAAACATCAAGTACATTAGCTGTCAGTCACCAGGATTGGCGAAAGTAGGTCAGTACGGTCCACAGTTCTGAGGAGAGTGCAGCAGCCATAATCCACGTTCAGAACCAATAACAGAAGCAGTTTTAACAAGAAAATACATCTGATATTTTTATGACATCTTAAACAACACATACTCTCTTTAACAACTGCTTCTAAGTTGTTCTAAATTTTTGGTTTTATTTACACCTAAAGCGACATACAAAGCTTCTTTCACAAAACAGCACTCCCTCTCATGTGATATTGCTTGATTTAAGTAGCATAGTGAAGATGGAATGTGGTTAACCAGATAGTGCCCTGCAGAGCTGCATAGTGAAATTTTGATGCATTGTGTGTTTTCGATAAAACACTCATAGTCATCCAATTACGTTTTTCTGGGTGTGTTGTTATGGCAAAATAAATGACAGGGTGGTGTTATATGGCCCAAAGCAAAGCACTGTTACTGTTACCACCCTAAAATTAGATTATTTACGGTATCACCTAGTGTTTTATTCCTTTCATAATACCATTTAGGCCTAAAGTATTTTTCTTTGTTTTTAGTAGTTTTTATTTTTAATGTACATAGCAAGTGCACTTACCAATGTAAGGTAAGGTACCAATGACAGTTATATGTAATTTTGTGAAAAGTCCACAAGGCAGGTTAGTTTCTGTTGTAACTGTATAAATATGCACTGCCTGTCCAAAAAATTTTTAGGTTAAGAAAACAGTTCAGTTTAAATTATTTCGCTGCATCAAGCAAAGAAAATAACTACGGAGCATTAATGTTACTGGACCTAGGTTAAGGGAAACTCCAACACATTATCAAAAACCTGGAAAGATTTGGTTGGAAAAAAAAAAAAAACCTGTGATCTTTTAAAATCTTGGGGAATCATAAAAAACAAACAAACAAAAAACACTAGAAATCGCAGCTATGTCTAATAGTGAAACTAAGATCATTTCAAAACAATATAATGCCACAATGTAGCAGTAATTCTTGGGACTACACCGTGTTCCAAATTATTACGCAAATGATATCTTTCTCTGATTTTCATAATTAGTCAATGCAAATGACAGTC
>JAOVVB010061427.1:0-14325 GCA_028570985.1 Heterobranchus longifilis | reverse complement strand
GTGGTTCGTATTAGAGGGTAGGAGCAAATGACCTATGTGGTCGTATGCGTTGGAGGACTTGTTGGTTTAAACTGTGATTACATGACGGTGGTAGCAATATAACTGAGATAGTATCCTAGTCTCACTTGGCGCAGTCGTACAGGTCGCAGCAGTAGCAGGTCCCGCTTCGTACTGTCATGTTACAAGACTCCTTTGGACTCCAACACGACACCTGGAAAATGACACGCAAGTTCAAAATGTGTCACTGTCCACCTGCAAATACAACACAGACAAGCAGTGGTGGACTCAGGCTGTCTGAGGGACAGGGGCGAAAAAAATAAAAAGGGCACCAGCTGCAAGCGGTGGGGCACAAGTATGCAGAAAGTTTTCTAGCATGTAGGGTAGTCTATATCAGTGGTTCCCAACCTGGGAGTCCTGACCCCCACTACCAGTCGCCAAAGCTTCACAGGGGGTCACAGGGTTGTAAAACAAATATATATATATATATATGTATTATGTTTTCTCAATTTTAAGGGCACTTCATCATGTTTTATCTACCATAGGGGCATCCAGAAGGTACTTTTTCTGCAGTTTGTTTGAACATGGGAGCACCCTTGCCCCTCTCCTAAGTCCACCAGTGCAGACAAGTCTATACAATGTTTTCAGAACATCTTTACTCACAGAGGTGTAGAAATTCTCATAGATGTAACTGCCACCGCTGCTGTAATACTGGCATCTCTTTGCTTTCAGTGGACGCATGTCCTGACAAAAGTTAATATATGAAGAAATATCATCCACAGAATTTCAAAACAACACCAGTCCACCTTTATTGAGGATAAAAAAACAGGATATTAAAAAGTTGCAGTCTGTGACCAATTTCACAAACTCACTCGGTCCACTTTGAACACAATATTGTTTATGGCTCTTTTAGGTTGGTAAAATAAGGGTCTCACTGGAAATGTTCTTTGTTTAAAAAAAAAACATCCCAGTACTTATGGGTGTCTTTGGGGGTTTTGGTTTGGTTTATTGACAACATTTGGAAATATTTTATGAAATACAACATATCAATAAAATTTGGTAGAGCTCATTGAGTCAATCAGAGTCACAGTGTTGGGAGCGTGGCATTTCAAAGTTTTCTCTTTTTCTGATGTTAATTATAGCACCACCATCAGGCTGATTGGGATTTAACTTTATGTGAAGCATTAAGACATCATTTCGAGTTATGGTACCAAGTTTTGTGTCTTTAGGTCGTTCCCACTCACAGCAAATTGAGAAAAAGCATAATATAGCATATATTGCTAAATAGGCCATACCCACATACTCCAATCCATATGACACTTCAGATATTGATTACATTTTCCCCCAGAAAATGTGCACCAAGTTTGGTGAAATTCTGTCAAACAGTTATTGAGGTAGGCCTACATATTTTTGTTTTTTGTGGCACACTCTGGGTTGGGTTCAAAACACTTTGGTAGGCCTCTTCCTCAACACATAATGAAGATATCTACCAAGTTATATGATGATTGGACAAATCTTTAATGAGTTATTGCCAATTTCCTGCTAAGCCCCACCCTTTGCGAAGTTTTTTGATTGATGGCGGCCATGTTTTTTCACCAAATTTGCTCGTTTATAGTTGAAATGTGTATCTCAGTCCTTCCTGCAAGGCTGAGTTAAAACTTAAAAAGTTCTATTCATATTACGTTTTTTTCACATTATGCAAATTAGCAAAAAATAATCCACCATGGGAGACTTCTATGGTTCTTGAAGCTTTTTTGTAGAGCACACTGAGCTGGATATGTGTACCAAGTTTCAAGTCAATCAGACTTATGGTAAGGGACGTGGCCTTTCCAAAACTGTGTTTTAGAGCGTTGATTACAGCACCATCATGTTACCAATTCAGCTCATATTTCTTGGGAAGCATCTGCACATCATTTCCAGTTATTTGACCAAGTTCCATGTGTCTAGCTCATTCCAGCTCACGGCAATTTGAGTTTCTGTGGCTGACAATGAATAATAATAAAATGGCACAAGCAATAGGGTTCTATCTTTCAGGGTTCGAACCCCAATAATCCTTGGTTTACAACCGAGCTATCAGAACTACATCATGAACGTAACTCTGAGTGGGTCAGGGCATGTAAATCAGGAATAGTCTTCATTTTAGACAATTGAAAAATCCATTAATTTGCTCTGGCAGACACGTCCTCTCCCTTTCAAATGGATTTCCAGCAGACCAGAACCAACCACAGCCATTTAAATCTAATATGGGGCAGATTTAAGACGATGACAGAGAGAAGCATCATGCTAGAATGTAGTTACGGAACATACACCATCACAACTTGTATGTGTGCTCAGTGCATTGCTCTGATTGGTTGCAGGTCAAGTTTTGTTGCTCTGATTGGTTGTAGGTCTATCTAATTGCACCCAGAGGTATTTTGGTCTGTGTAATCAATAATGCCCCCAGGAAATTGAAAATGAACAGAGGTTTCATACTAATACGCTGCCAGACTAACAGAAAGCCTCAGAAATCCAAAGAAATTCTGGAAAAACATTACACTATTGTCTGTCAGCTGTAACTCAATCAATCTTCCAGCTGGTCCAACTTAGAGCCTCTTTTTAAAATGTATGGCTGAACTTCTATGTCACATTTTTAAACTGGCCTCATCAACAACTAAAATCCCCAAGAACTGGAAAGCTGCCTTTGTTATTCCCCTCTTGAAAGGAGGCGATCCAACTGTCTTCAACAAGTATAGACCCATCTCTAAACTCTCTGTCTTGGCTAATGTGCTAGCATCCCTGGTCAGTGAACAAATAAAAGAATACCTGGCTACCAACTCTATACTGTCTACATTTCAGTCAGGATTCCCAGAAAACCATAGTAGTTATTGCGATGACAGTCATAAACGATATATCTGAAGCAGCAGTGCTCTCTTTCTCTGTTTATAGACCTCTCTAAGGTTTTTGATACCGTTGACCACAATAATTAAATGTCTTACAGCAGAGGTCTCAAACTGCTGGCCTGACGGCCATTTTCGGCCCGCCCTACCCCTCCCTTTGGTCCATGACATAATGTCAAAAATATAAAGCAATCCAGCCTGCAAAATATTTTTTTGACTTAATTTTTTTTCTAGTTGTTTCATACCAATAAAGTACCCTATTCATATACAATTTAAATTAAATCACTCCATTAAAAACAACTGCCCAGTCAGGTTTTGGTAAGAAGAGAGTGGGCACAGATGGTGAAGATGGCTTTATTCGTTGTACTGGAAATAAAAAAGTACATTTTCAGAATGTTGTACTTTGTTGTAGTACTTAAATGTTGAAGTGGCCCTCCTATGAGATCATAATATCAGCAGTGGCCCCAAGCAATTTGGAGTTTGAGACCCCTGTCTTACAACTATTGTTTGTTCTGAACTTGTAGTTGGGTGGTTTGCAAACTATCTTATAGACAGAACCCAGGCTATTTGGTTAAAATGGTGCTACCTCAGAGGTACTGCAAGTCCTCAAGGGGGTACCACAAGGTTCTGTTCTGGGCCCTCTTTTGTTTGCTATTTACATGAATTGCCTTGGACAGACTATACCAAACCCAGCCTTTCATTTCTATGCTGATGATACTGTCATTTACTGAGTTGCACTCACTCCCGCGGAGGCTGTTGAGTATCTTCAGCTTTGTCAGCTGCAACTTGTTCTCAATGCAGAATAAACAAAACATTGTTTTTTACTAGATCAGCATTGTACAAATTGAGCTGGTATCTACTTTTAAATACCTAGAGCTCCTAATTGATAACCACTAGTATTTTAAGGCACATATCCAGTATTCTGCAAAAAAAAGCTAAAGCTTTTACTTGGATGTTATTTTCGAAACAAGTCTTGGGTGATGTATTTGTACACGGATGCCTCAGCTCACTGTCTTCACATGCTGGATAGCGTGCACCATGGCGTTATGAGATTTATAACAAACTGCGGATCTCTTATTCATCATTGTCTTTTATACTCAAAATGAATTGGCCTGCTTTATGTACATGCCACCTCAGTCATTTGTATGTCTTCATTTATAAAGCTGTTCTTGGTAAAATCCCTACCTATTTATCTTGTCTTTTAAAGTTGTATTGTGGGAGTTACAACCTCCGATCACAGGACTTTTTGCATTTTACTGTTGCCAAAGTAAGACCTAAATTGGGAAAGAAAGCTTTTAGGTTTTCTGCACTTACTGCATGGAAAAATGTTATGTTTGTATTTTTACTGTATTGGAGAAGCCAAAGACAATAAAGTCAACCTAACCTAACCTAAATCTACAGATTAATCTTAAGCTTCAAAACTTAGTAACACTGAATACGTTTAAAACTATGGTGAAAGCTAGTCCAGGCTGTCTGTGTGCAAAAGTTTATGTGATCATTTTAATGGTTCTCAAATCTATGTTCTGTTACTTGTTGAAACTCTGTGTTGCTGCTATTCTTGTTCCAGGTCTCCCTTGTAAAAGAGATATTTGATCTCAATGGGACAACCCTGGTTAAATAAAGGCTAAACAAATGTTTTTTAAAAAGTACTTAAAAAATATATTTTTAAGGATTAAGCTCTGAGGATGGTTGGTAGTGGGGAAGATGGACCAGTATGCTGGCATTGATTTTCCATATAAATATTTGTATTCAGACTGGTCACAAAAGAGAAGCAAAACAGGAGAACCAAAAACAATTTCATTAGGTTTGTCTCTTATGCTGGCCTTACATCAAACGACAGTTTCACTGTCGCAGACAAATTTTCAATGTTGGAATAAAATAATGACAGTTTTGCTAGAGCTGTGGCACGCTCCCATGATCTTGATTGTTTGGTGTCAGGTCATCATAAAACTCAGTCCAACAGTGTTTTTCTAGTTTTCACGTTTTGATAAAATCAAACATGTTTAATATTATAGTACGTTTTTAGTCTCGGCTCATGCAAATAGTGAAGTTCAATGACGTGAACATCGTCAACAACCAATAGTTGCGCTCTCTCCAGCACATAACAAGCAGCAAACCAGGTAGACAGTAAATATGGAGGGGAGTTGTGGAGTGAACAAGAGTCAGTGTTTCAATCAAAATGTATCTGATCCACCAACCAGCACTTATTTTAATGAGAAATCTTAATTTTTTTAAACGATTCACCTCTCATTCTCACAGTCTTCTCTCACTAAAATAGTGCAGCTCACCAACGGAGGCTGGTACGTAAACGCAATTTATCTTTATGGATTATAATGATGCTGGATTGACAAGAATACTGTCAACATATGCCATCTTTTATCTTGTGTTTCTAGAGTTATGTGTTTTTTTTGGAAACGAAGTAAGGAATTTTTTATGTGTCATATGTCATATTTCTTAAAGGCGTAATATTTTCCACCAGGAGCAGGATGGGAAATAATCTCAAAAGGAATCTAGTTGTCTTGCAAAAAGTCAGAAAATCGTATAGTTTGTGACTAAAAACTCACATTGTCTATAAATGTAAGAGGGTGGCAGACTTTAGTCTTCTAGTGTATGTCAGGCATTAGGGTCCTCTGTAGACAATTAGTGGGAAGAAGCTTTCACAACACACAAAACACTCGAAAACTCTCGAACAAAACGACCAATGTGTTTGTTGTCTTCCAAAAACTTTTATAACCTGTCACTTGCTGTCTGTGGCCAATCAGGGAGGAGCTCTGCACTCAGTGCCACTTTGACCCAGGTGGCATCAATCTCCCCTCGTTTGGAGCTAAATGGTAGGCTACTCAGTCATACTTTAAAAACAATATTATTCAAATTTACCCTCTCAAGAGGCATAATCAAAACATACATGTATTGTTAGTTAGTATTGTTAGTATCAAATATCATATTAATCACAATAGTCAGAGGTTACAAAAAGAAGCACTGCATATTATGTAAAGGTTAAAGGTACAATATGTAACTTTTCTGCATTAAAATGTCTAAAAACGACTATATTATATATTATTGTTGATTTGTGTACTTAACTTTGTTGTTTTAACCTGCCAAAGGTTCTTTTAGGGAGGCAGCTTGCTCTGTATTTACAACATCATTAATCACATTCAGTAACTCACGGTCCAAGTTTCTCACATTTCACAACTGCTAATTTGTGTGGTCAAATTCTTTTCATAAAACTGAGTTATAATTTGTGGGAACTCATTTCATGGACAGAATTGTGTCAATACTGCCAACAGCGGGTCAGAGGCTCACAGTCAACCAGGAGAGTGGTTTGTTATTGTTTCACGGTCTACTATTACTGCTTTGTTTCATCATCCAGCACAATCACATCTGGTGTCACAGTATACGTATGCAACTGCAGGTAACTCACCAGGTCTAAGACAATACAGGCGCCATCAACCACCAGGCACAGAAAAGAAGTGATGATCCCGAAGCTGAGAAACACGATCGCTGCCATCAGCTGGCGGAGGAACAAAGAAAAAAATCAGAAATGAGAGAGTTTCCATATAAAGATAAATAACTTGGGGTATCTGATTGTAATGGGAGCACAGTTTGCCAAGAATGCAGATTCTAGCAGCATAACAGATAAAATTTTACATGCCAGTCACAGCAGCAACTGTTGTGAAACCAAAGTTGTAGTTTAATTTATTTGTTATTTGTTTTGGTTTCACAAGGCAGGTTGCTCAAAAAATAGCTGTAAATGGTGTTTTTGCAGCATTTATTAACTCATGTTTAATGCTTGTGTGTCCCTCTAAAAACTACAGGGTGCAAACAAACAAAGACATATTTGAACTTGAATGCCACTTGGAGAACGCAGACCTCTGCCAAGGCATGACCCATATTGCGCAATGTTAAGGACAGTGGAAAAAAAGTTTATTGCCACCCCATGATTTGGATCTGCCCCAAAATGGGTTCTTCCTTGGTTTTCATAAAAATCGGACCAGTAGATTTTACGTAATGCTGCTGACAAACAAACAAACAAACAAACAAACTGAACCAAAAACAAAACCTCCTTGGTGGAGGTAAGTCAAGTCAAGCCAAACTTTATTATCCCACCAGGGGAAATTTGGTTGCAGCCAGGTATTACACATTCATCATAAAAGACCAAATCACATAAAAGACATAATCACATAAAAGACATAATCACATAAAAGACATAATCACAATGCAACAATCTAAAAACAAACAGTACAAGTGTGAGATCACTTCCAGTGGAGACAGTGAAGATTCACAACACGCATGCACGCACGCGCGCACGCACACACACACACACACACACACACACACACACACATATATTTAGGCTACTAATAGCTGTGCAAACAAGAGACTTTATATATTTTTGTCCTCTGAGCAGGGACTGTGTATCTGCAGCCTGAAGGTAGGAGCTCAAACTCCCTCTGCAGGGGGCGATCGACTGTTCATTCAATATGGCCTGCCTGCAGTAAAGGCAGCTGCACTCCAATAATTTTATTGGCCACTTTAACAAGGCGGCCAAGCCTACTCTTATTGGACAGATTTAAGTTACCAAACCATGCCACAATGCAAAAGACAGAATAATTAAACTAGGTAACTAGACAACAGCTCAACACTTACAAAACAAAACCTACAAAACAGTCATTAATCAACAGAAAAAGTGGATATTTTCACCTGCATTGTTTCATTTCACATTACAATAGATGGGAACATATCAACAAATAAAAACATTTATTCATTGACAATTTGTATGGGCTGCCTACTTCTTCTGCACAGGCTCTTGTTTACTTTTAACTGATGTATATGTGCATGCTGGTCTCATGCCCTGCTCATAGCAATGACTATGAAAAGTAATACACTGTAATTCGTACAAAACGCATGTAATTGTAAGACATGAGGCCCAGGTTTAAAAGACACAAAGACATGCTCTGGAGTTCGAGTCTGTGTGTATCACACGACCGTCAACATATATTGAAAACAGAACACAGAAGTCGGGATTTTAATGCCAATGCCCATATTTTTTCACTAACAATACCAAGTCGTTTTGTTGCCTAAGCCTACCGAATTAGTCCCGTTTCACAACATTAATCGCAATAATGACGAGTCTATCATGTGACCGGGGCATGTATTTAAACTGGAAGAAGGAATTTCAATGCAATCCCTGCGTTTTTTTTTTACTAACCATACCAAGCCGTTTTTGCTGCCTAAAACTACCAAATTAGTCCCGTTTCACAACATTAATCGATGACGTGTGTATCATGCGACCGGCACATGTATTTAAAACGCAACACAGAACACGTGTCATATCTACAAACTATTGTGCACACATTTTCCTATTCATTATACAACGTTTATGAGAATGCGTTGATATGTGAGTATATGTATGTTTAAGTGTGTCTTTATTTCATTGTGTACATAATCAACCCAGTCGCCAGAATAAATGTTGGCATTGTACATTTCTGCAAACCACATATATGCTACATTTGTATGTTGAAATATGTTGAAATATATATGTTGAAATCTAATGTTTATTTATGTTTTTTTATTTTTTATTTTATGTTGCAGCAAGGTTGTGGTTAACATGTTGTTAGGTTTAGGCGCAAAAAAAATACTTGGACAAGCTTGGGCTTAAAATATCTTTTTTTTTGTCTCCACAACAATAGCGGGAAATGTCTTGACCTCTCATTAAAAAATACATGTTTTTGTTGGTCTCGAACAGTGGTCTGCTGCTTGACATCTCGCCCAGGTTTCACACATCCACCATCTCCGGCGCCACTTTATAAATGTTGATATGAAACATACAGGACATTCCTGTGGTTTGCAGAAATGTACAATGCCAACATTTTATTCTGGCGACTGGGCTGATATAAAAGCTTTTAGAATATTTCTTTTAATTTGCAAACAAATAAAATAAAATCAAAATAAAGATTATGAAATATCAACATTTATGAATTATTTTGTCCTGCTATTTCAATTTGTACAGGTAAAACTTTTTTCCATTGTAGCAAACTGCAGGTTAACTGTAGTCCGCACTTAAGGAGGAGAAAGTCCTGATATCAGTCTCGGAACAGAACAGAAATATGATGCTCTGCTTTGTTTAGTTATTACCCCCGCCTACTTGCACTCTGTAACTTATAGCTTCTGACTGTGCAGAGCTGAGAGTCTAAACCAGTGATTCCCAACCAGGAGTAGGCTACCTGTACCCTAGGAGTACCCTTTGCCGAAATGAATGAAATGCTGAGATAAAAGCCAACTGTATATTTAAAAAAAAAGAGAAAAAAAGCTGTCTTACACCCCTTAAAATCAAGAAGGTCTTGCAACCCCCCGTGAAGCTTTGGCGACCCCTTGGGAACCAGTGTATCTTCCCTTCACTCCCGCTCTTTATTATTTACAATTTCAATTCACCACATCCTGGAAAAATTAATTGAATATGAAAAATGAAAATTCAATTTTCAAACATTATTGTGCACAGAATCAATTCCCAGTATTTTAAGTTGTTATCAGGTCATCATTGAAAATGAGAAGCTGTTCTCAACTGATCTTACCTGGTTAAATAAAGGTCAAAAATCACTAAAAGTCATCTAACCAGTGAAATGGATAGAAACATGAAGTTGTTGGTACAGTGCCCCCCCCAAAAAAGTTGAACTTTTTGTCCAAGTTATATATTGGAACTGTTCATGTCTTGCAACATCAAGTCAAAGCAGATTTAATGTGGTTTTGTTTTAATACTGATCAACAGAAAAAGTATACGGAAAACGTATACTGCCAGAATACTGACTCGCCAAAAGTTGAACCTTCCAGGTGAAATCAACTGATGACACACAGGTGATCTGCATTTCACTGATTGCAGTGTGACTTCTGAAACCAACTGGCTGCACCTGTGATGATTTAGCTGTGTCCGAGTGAATACTTGTGCAAACACATATTTACACATATTTTTCTACTTGTAATTCATTTCGTCCACTTGGTAGAAATCTGTTTCCCCTAAAGTCTCGTATGGTGATTTTTTATTTATTTATTTATTTTTAAAATCTTGTTCCCACAACTTAATTATCTTGTGTGCACGAGATACAAAATATCACCTCATGAGACTTTAGGGACTCTGCAGAAAATAAAACTTGATTAGCTGAGTTCTCTCCATTTGTGTTCTTATTGTCTGTCTCATGATTTTTTTGTTTTGTTTTGCTTACATTTGATTATTTTTCTGTTGCCTAATGTCATCATTGAAAATGAGGGTCCGCAACACCAAATAAAGGTTGAGTGAATAAATGAATGAATTAGATATGGGAATTTATGGTAAATTATCTTGTGCACACAAGATTAAAAAAAACAACAACACTACAGCCTGTGGGACAATTGCAGCCTGATGCCTGTTTTTAAATAGCCTGCTGTGGCTTTTTTTTATTTTTTTTTATAAATAAACCAGAATGTGGCTTGAATGTTCTCGTAAAATTAGAGCATGAGCATTCAATCACAGAGAATTCCAGGCCTTCCTGTCTGAAGTCGGAGACACAATCTTTCCATTCTGATGTGCGATGGCTCCATGCTGCAGCTTTTTTATTGCTTTACCAGTTTTTTAAAGCGAAGGATCCTAACTTACATGTAAGAGCAGCAGATACTGAAATAATGTTTGTAATATTTTGGGAAAAATAAACTACTGTAATGGTAACGTTAAACTTTTTAGTAGTGTTGCACAGTTATTTTGATAGAAAATTATTTTTTTCTGGTATAAAAACACTGATGTTCCTGCTGTGTAACTTGTTGAAAATTCAATTAAATGTAATTTAAAGTGCAGATTCACCATGCATCAATGACCCCAATTCACTTGGTCACATAAGAAATACATAAGAAAATAAAAAATAAAATAAACTGTAAAAGTAGCATTTTAAAAATGAGTACATACATGATTCATGTCCTGACATTTACCCATGGGCACACGTTTCAGACACAACAGTAGTGAGGAAAAACCTCGAGCAGAACCACTATTAACCACTATTAATAATTCTCTAAAATAGCAAAACGTGAATCACCTGACTCCACAGCCAGAGGAGTTAAGTTATATTTTTCTGTATTTCGCCCACAATCAAAAATGTCTGGCCAAAAAAAAAAGCGTAGAAAAGGTATGCGATAGATATCTGACCCTCCCCCCCGGAACAGTTTTGAATAACATGATTACAGCAGGCATGCATCATTACTTCAACAACATACATGGTTCTTTGTTAAACAAATCAAATTACCTAATTTCCAGTTAACATACTGTAAGCAACCAGTTTCCTTAGCTAATGTACTTTTATTACAGCTCCTCTCGAAATAGTTTTCACTTTGTAAAATGGCTGCTGTTAAAAGACAAAATACAGAATACTCTGAGCAGGTAAGAGTGATCAGCAGCTTCACAAATTTACAAAAGCTGAAATCTGAAAGAAGTTGCTTCACCTGAGAGCTGCGTGTTGAAGGACAACACAGTAGATTAGCATCTATTAGTTTTCTGTTTATTTCTACTGCAGTTGTTTATTGTGATGACATGTTATAAAATGACATAAACACGCAAATACACTCTATATTCTCTACAATGAACACCAGATGTTAGATTATAGCTCCTTTGTGTGAGTTGTCAGTCTATTTGCATTTGAGAAACTGTACATTCATTAATCCAGAACAGACCACATAATCGAGTTAGTTGCTGCCTGTAAAGCTGATCTGTTCTCACAGGGCACACATGTGGTTCACAATCATACATGGGATGATTTACCCCTCAAAATCTTGAGTACATTTTGAAACAATAGTTACTTGACTTCAGACCAAGGACATTGTTGTTGTTGTTGTGGTTTTTCCAACATTTGACTCACATATTAAGCAGGGGGTCTGAGGGTCCATCCCCAAGAAAATGTTTGCATAAAACACTTCATTTACTGCAATTTGTGCATTCTCTGCATCGGTTTATGGTGGAAATGTCATAGTACTTCCTGCTTCAACCATGCATAGCTTTTTTGGATCTTCTATCCATTGTATGGCATACTGCCACCACCTACTTCAACAGAGGCAGGTGGCGTGTCTGTGAGTCATTTTCCAGCAGTTCATTGAAATAAAACATTCAGGTTTTTATTGGGGGGGAGAAATGCACATGTTTTAAATAAAAATGTCTCAGGCAAAAAGTCAGCAGCCTCACCAGTTGAATGCTTAGCTATATTATTTGTATTTTCAAACAGTATATGTTTCACTTTGAATGTTACAATAAAAAGTACTAACTGATGTGATTGGCAAACGTGATCTCAGGTCATGTTGGCTGGGGTTGCTGGAGTATAAATATAAGATAAGATAAGATACAACTTTATTAATCCTGATGGAAATTGTTGTTCCAGAATTGCTCAGTAGGTGTAGTGCTCAATGTAGGAGCCTAAATGTAGTTTATTTTGTGTTGTGCTAATTAACATACAGTAATTAGGGTTCATATGTAGTAGAACTACAGTAATTTGCATAATTGATTTATGTGGAAGGATTTGGAGGTAGTATTTATGGTGTTTACAGTTGGATTACATGTTTACAGTAAATACAATGGGCTAATTGATGGATTTCCAACACTCGAGGTGTGTGAAAAAATGATTTGGGACCTTTAATTTGCCTATATGCTACTCACACGAGTTTACCCGAAGCAAGTCAGTGAGTCAGTCAGGCCATCTTAGAGTGGAGCCACACAGTTTTTTGACCTCACCTCTCTCTTACACTCTGTTTTTCTGTGGAAGTGGATATTGTTTTGTAACAATTTTTTTCTTGTGTAAAAGTAAACAGTTACACTTTTACCGAGTGGTCCTGTGGATATTTTTTTTTTATGTGGATTAAGATGAGGATAATTGAAGTGTATCAAGCTAAAGGTTTCATTCACTGGAAACCATACAGCAAACTTCCCCAAATCAAAGCAGAGCAGGAAATATCTACTAACATTAGCAGTGTTGCCAGATCCGATTGCCAGTTTCCAGCCCGATCACAACTTAAAAAACCTGTCTGACTGAATAAAAAACAGCACAAATCATAACATGCCAGAAACGCAATACAAAACATCATGAGCATACAAAGCTTAAAAGATAAAATGTTACAGAAATTGGTATCGCAACCCACAAAAAGTGCAGTCTGACAACCAAGTACACAATTGCTAAATGCACCTCTGGCATTGTAGCGCAACCATAATAAAGTGATCAAATACTGCCATTAAATGTGAGTCACAAAAAAACCACCAAAATCCAACCTATTTAAAAAAGTTTGTATTACGGAAGACCATAAAACCAATGTCAATGATGATTATGTCAAGGTAAGTGTGTCCTCCCTTATCCCTAACAATGATTCAATACAACTCATGTCAGTCAAATATTTCTCAAATTAAATGAGTCAATAATATGAGTGAGTGCACACAACGAAGTTTACTGAATTTTGTATATGTCTTTTTGACCATACAATTACAGCTTGTTTGGTAATATTTTGGCAATATTTTCAAAACCGCGCGTCAAAATGTTGACAAAAGCAGCCCACATTTCATGTTGCCCAATGTAATCCAAAGTAGCCTAATTGGGCAGAAACAAGCCCAAAATGGCAACACTGATAGCCTAAACACTAACAGCATCCGGCTGCCACACAGTGAGGAAATGTCAGGATGGGAGCTTTTTTGATGTAAACCCCCCCAAAATAATGAAGTTAGGAATGTTGAGTGAGAAGTAACTTACGGTGGCCTTCAGGTAATAATAACGTGAAAGGCCCTCTCTAGAGCCAGTGTGAAGTTTGTCCATTCTGGGCTACTGTAGAAACATGGCGGTGCAACACGGCAGGGTTTTGGAAAAGGACACACTTCCTATGTAGATATATGAACGGCTCATTCTACGTGAACGAAAACACGACTCTTAGTTTCAGGTGTTAAATGAAAACATAGTTAGGAATATTATTCAGGGTGTCCCCCGACTAAGTATTTACATAGTCGGATCTGATTCGTCAAGTCTTGCCTATTGTCAAATCATGTTTTATTTTGGTTTTGCTCATTGATCCATATTCTCATTTGCGACATTGGATTCCATTTTTTCCACACCAGACAAAAGAGCTGAAACGGGTTGTATTTTTTGCCCCTTCTGTTTAAGCTGTATGTAGGCCTATCTATGGGAAAAAAGAAAAAACAACCCAATCATTGGCTGAGATATATGATGTGACTATCGCTTAGACAGACAGCGCTGTTCAGGAGGTGCGTGTGTAGGTGCGGCACTGTCCGTAGTACTGAAACAGAGAGGAGGAGATCGATAGACAGAGACTGACAGAACACGTCACTTAGTTCAGTTTCAGAGAGAGAGAGAGACAGAGAGAGACAGAGAGACAGAGAGAGAGACAGAGACAGAGAGAGAGAGAGAGAGAGAGAGAGAGAGAGAGAGAGAGAGAGAGAGAGAGAGAGAGA
>JAOVVB010061417.1:0-14325 GCA_028570985.1 Heterobranchus longifilis | reverse complement strand
GTACTGTTTACATATTCCTACTGTAATATTATTTATTATTTATACTCTGGAGTTAATTACGCCACCTGTCTTTGGAGCTTTCCTCTCACTTGTACATATACTTTTGCTTTGCTCTTGTTTTTTGGTTCTATTTTTGTATTGTGTATACTTCTGTTTGTGTTGTTTCTTGTTCTGCACCGTGACATCAAGACAAAATCCTTGTATGTGAAAACTACTTGGCAATAAAACTGATTCTGATTGTCAAAGATTAGTGAAGTTTAAGTCTGTAAACTTGGAGTTATTCACTGACACTAAGAAAGCTAAGACATTTGCCTGCAGTACCTTACCGCTGAGTGTTTTATTAAGGAACGGAAAGATATTGCAAAATTCCCTTTTTTAATAAAAAGTGTCGGTCAGTGCACCAACAGACTAAAGCTAAACTATGTGTGCTCATATAATATTGATGTGGTTTTCATATTATAACAAAGGTCCAACAATAACTTTCTCATGGTAAATAGTGCTGCTCGGCTTTCGTCTGGACTGTGTGTTCACTGTGTGTCTGAATTTACAGTACACCTTTTGTTACATGCTTTCCTACCAAACCTGCTGCATGCATGTTTCGCATGAGTGGGCCCTTTTTGTAAAGAAACAGACAGTCATGGCAGTGTGGTCAGATGACAATAGGCTTTAATGGATACTGTACTGTATGTTCTGTTCTGGCTGTTCTCATTCACTGTTTGTATTATACCTGCACTCTATAGCCCCATTCGGACTGGATTTGTTTCTCCAGGGGAGGTAGGGTAATGTGATTGTTTGCGCAATCCAGTAATTTAAATCCCGTCCGGAGCGCACATGTGGGTGTTTTTCACCACCTTGGTATTAATTCCAGCCACAAAAACCTACTCTTTTTCAGCGCACTCATTGGTCCTCTAATAATTCTAATCCTGTCCGGATGCACTTTGAAGTCAGTGTCTGCGTATTTACACGGCATTTGCTCCATTTGTGCGCGATTTCAATAGAGGAGCTGTCATGGAGGACTGTGAAATAAGCCAACAAAGAACTATAAAGATTTATAAAGTTGCAAGGTAAAACATAATAAAAAGCACAGCCCCGGCGGTCACAGCTCCGTTCAGCGTGCACGCTACATTGCGAGTGGTTCGGCTGAGGCAGCGGTTGCGTCCAGGCCATCGGGATGTTCGGGACTGTTCCCGATGGGCCGGTATTGTGTCTTTTTTTTGTTGTGTTGCAAAGTCTGCTGAGATAACAGATTAATTTAAGCGGTCTGTATGTTAGAGATCTGACCCCATGTCATTTCGTATTGGCAAAAAGGCCGTCCGGAATGATGTGTTTAATTACTGAGGAGCATGGCTACATTTTTATCACCCGCGCTCCTCTGTAATACTAATCCCGTCCGAATAGAGCTACATTCTTAGATAACCCACGTAACTGTGAGCCAGGAGGCGCAGCTTATTACGCCACATATTGATGTTTGTCGTTAGGCGGAGACCTCTAGTGGCCGTCGTAATTATGACGGGAGGAAACAAGGAAGTGAGGCAACGCAGGAGAAAGACCAAGAAGGTGAGTCAAACACACACAGGACTTTCACTCAGGAGGTGTTCGTTTTCACCTGTAAATTAACTTCTGTACATAGATACATCACGTCCTACGTTACGTCCTGCGTCACCTACGTAACTGCGTCCAGTAGTTACCCATTAACCCAAAACCCTGTTATTTTTTCCAAACCTTAACCAAGTAGTTCTGTTTCACAACATTAACCACGTGTTTAAAACAGCAACCGTCATGTATTTAAAATGGTGATCATGTTTCACCGTTTCACAGAGTTAAATAGAACGGTCATATTTCGTAAGATATCATACGAATCCGTTCATGAGAATATGTTGCTCTAGTCCAGAAAGGTTCATTTCATCTAAAGTTGATTGATTATTTAGTACTTGTTCTTATAAACAGATTAGTATTTTCTTTTCTTACCGTGACATGTTTTGACTGCTGACTTCTTGCAAGGTTTAAAAATAAAATACTGTTTATAAGAACAAGTACTAAATAATACATTGTAGAGCTGCACAATATAAGGTTTTTTTTATCATCATCGCAGTATCACTGAAAGACACTCAGGGATTTTTTGAGTCAATTGAAAGAGAGTAAAAGGAGAGAGAAAACTGCTCATTAAAATGTAAATATCATTCTGTTTTTTCTTTCTTTTTGTTAAAGGTGCCTTTTGTGTTGAGTTCAATTTGTTTAATAAAATGTCAGAAATAACTTCCTTTCAGTTTTTTTTAAAAGCAACTTGTTGTATTTTAGCAGAATACTGAAAGCAGCAGAAAGGCAGAACTGATATGTTTATTTATCTCAAGTAATATCGTCCTCGCAATATTCACCAACGTGCAGCCCTGATACGTTGCTCTGTTATGTATGTTCTATCTTTATATTCTATTTATCTTTTTCTCATATTTTTCTATATATTTATTCTCTATATATTGTGTCTATGCCATTTCTAGGCATTTAAACTAGCCTTTGGTGGTTTTCAGGGTCTCATAGTCCCCATTTTATGTTAGTTTAAGTTTAAGTTAGTTTGAATCTATTTGTGAATATATTTTATATCTTGTATTGCACCTTATCTGCATATTGTTCTTACATGTAGACATATGCAAAAAGATTTGGTACTTGAATAATTACATTTATATATGTATATATTATGTTTTTGCAGCTGTCAACACTCGTTGTTTTTCTGCAGCCACACCTGCTGGCTGCGTCTGTGTGCTTCATGAAATTACTCAATTATGTTTTTTCTTTTTTCTGGTTTGTGATGAAGCTCACCTTTGTATTTATAAAGCTACGTGTCTGCTGTCCCCATCGCGCTGATTTCTTTTGCCCAGAATAAAGAAGAGACTACAATTTATCCGTGAGCGCTGGTGTTTTTCTCCATTTGAATCTCTGCCAGTACCGGGCACCCGACACACGTCGTGCCACTTTTCTACCATTACGTATGCTCCCTGCAGCCCCCAGAAGACAAAAGTCTTTTTGAATATATCTAAATTTTCACACAGTAATTTCACAGTAAATTTCACGTCATTAATTTGAGTTTTATTTACCTTCGTTTGACCTTTTCTTTCTTTAAATGCTGCTTTGAATACAAACTAATGGTCTCTTTGATGATGATACTTAAACACACACACACACACACACACACACACACACACACACACACACACACACACACACACACACACTGCCAGTTGGTGTACAGATGCAGTAAGTCTTGAAACACTCAAACCCAGCTTTAGCTGAAGAGCTTCAAACTCCCCGAGGAGAGACGGAGAGCCTCTGGCAGAACAAAACAGAAAGAGGAGAGCGAAACAGGAAAAGACGGAGCATTTTCTCTCTCCTTTGCTCCTCAAGTCACCTGTTTTTTTTTTTTTTTACCTGCTGGAAATAAGACAGGTTAAAAAAAAAAACAACAGGTCTTGCAGCAAGTGTCTGTTTTCCTGACAAATACAGAAATGACACATCTTAGAAGAAAGCCCAAATAAATCCAGCATATTCTTTCAACCTAAACACCCATTACTGCTAACATTCTGCGCAGGCTTTTGCAGTGTCTTATTCAGTTGGATATCCTTTTCCTTACATGCAGTATTTATACTGACTTTAAGACTTTTGAAGCTTAAATCCTCCTCTTTCTCCGCAATGTGCCGGAGACGATAAGGATTGCAAAAAAAAAAAAAAAAAAAAAGACACACAGCAAGGCAGAGACAAATATTTAATTTATGTCCCTTTTTTCACCCCATACAGACTGAGACTGCAGAGCTGGGTTTCTTGCGGCGGGGCAGAGAGGGGCCACATGTGTCCAGGTAATTAATTTTTCAGAATAGAGGGACTCACACATCACTATAAACAGTAGCTGAGTGAGCTGCAGCCAGAAATACTGGTGCTGCTGCTTTTTCTTTGTCAGATTGGGCTTTCTGTGTCTGCATGAAGGTAAACCCACAAATTAGGAGTTTTTAAAGTGTATGCTAGGCACAAGCAATTAATTGAATTTTATTTTCAATTACGACTTTGGCTTTCAACAATCATGAAAACAAGATATTCGAGATAAAACGCTTGTAGTGGCACATTCCGTTTAGCAATGATGCTCTTGTTTTGTCTTGTGTTATAAATGCAGTGCACCCCTTTCCTTTATTTTATTCATACTTTAATTTATTTATGTTAATATTATTTATTTATTTATTTAAATATATATATATATATACTTGAAAGTTTTTGAAAATACATATTAATATGAAAAGTGCTTGAATTTATATAATTTGTGGAAGAGCAGTTGAAAAGTTGATCGTGGTGAATTTTCATTATCGGGATAATCATGAATATCGTGAATATCCTCACAGATTGACTGCAGTTTACTGCAGCTTCCTATCTGTGGTGCAATACAAATATTTGTTTCTTAAGTCGTCATGTTTTGAGAAAGAAGTCGGAATGTTTAGAGCGACCAGGACCCCTATCAGGCTTCCCACCCGCAGACACGACACATTGTGTCTGTATGGATGCACGGGGGCTCACACCTGCGACCCTCGTGTTGGTAGGCAGGGAATCTACCACTGCGCTACCCGGACGCCCAAGTCGTAATGTTGAGATGTTTCGAGAAAAAAGTCGTAATGTTCTGAGAAAATAGTCGTAATGTTTCGAGAAAGAAGTCGTAATGTTTAGAGAAAAAAGTCGTAATGTTTCGAGAAAGAAGTCGTAATGTTTCAAGTAAAAAGTTGTAATGTTTCGAAAAAAATCGGCATCAGCCGATTATCTGAAAATGTAATTAATCGGCCCAATTAATCGGTCTATCCCGAATTCACGTGTTATTAAAACTCCTCATATTTTTTCTCTCTCCTCCATGTAGATGTATTAGTGGGTTCTGTGCTGGGTCTGGTCTTCGCCTGGCTGTGCTACAGACAGCACTACCCTCCTCTTCAGGACGCGGACTGCCACAGACCGCTGCGTCACAGAGAGACTGTTCCCGCTGCACAGGAGCGAAAACTGGCCAACTCCAACTACATCCTGCCCCTGTAGAGCAGCCGTAACTGTTATTGGTATCATTCATGCTGGGTTACATGGTAATCCTTCTCATTCTGGTTTTCACACCCTTTAGGGCTGGGCACGTTATCAGTATTTATTGTTTATCGTCAATCATTGTAACTGTATTGTGGGATTTTTTTTTTATGGTGACACATGGCTTATCATGGCTTTTAAGACTAATGACACATTTCTTCTGAATGGTTTTTGAGAGTTGCTGTAAATAACAACTCCAGTTTAACATAAACAACTTGTGGGTTTCTAAACCTAAACAGACACCATTACATATAGGAGTTATCAACATCGGAGGGCCTGGAGGATATCATGTATTATTTTCCATAAGGCCCAGCCCCACACACCCTGTGTGTTGTGCCTCTAGATCACTGCACTGCACTAATACTCCACTGCCCACCAGCCAGGCAGTTTCTCATGTAGGGACACTATTTGGTGATTGTTTTGTAAACTTGCAACTTTTTCAACAAGCAGGATTAAGGGGAAAATATTCAGTATTTAATGCTCATTCCTGATCTTTGGGAAACAATATATGGTGATGCCGAAACGATTAGACGATTAATCAACAACACTTTTGATAATTGTTTAATGCTTTACGGTATGTCATTTATCACCCAGTGATGCTAAACTTTGCTGCTTTTATATATAAGGGTTGAACTGTTGGTAAGACAAAATAATCAATTTGAAACTCAGAAAAAATGTTTTTTCATAATTTTCTGACATTTATCAGACTAAATAATTATTAATCAACTAATATAAAAGCTAATTAAGGTATTAGATAACGGAAATAATCATTAGTTTCAGGCCGAGCTCAAAAAGGTGCACTTATTAATGATTGAGAGCTTTCAACTGCGTCTCAGTTTTCTTCGGAGAACGGAGCAGATTCAGATGTGATCACGAGACCTGAATGTAAAACAACATAAGAAATGTAGTCGATCAGAAGATGAATTAGCAACAATATCCATTGTCAATTAATGGTTTGAGTAGTTTATCAAGTAAAAATGGAGGAGTTTCTTTACAAACAGACAACAACAGCTGTTTGTGAACAGCAGCCCAAACCAGTCACAGCATCAACTAGAAGTCTGTGGACGAATGATAAAAAGATCGAGGAGGAGATCCTGGAACCAATACACGGGTTACAATCTCTCCACCGTACACGACCGCCTGTTATCATGTGCCTGAGTGTTTAAATTTAGGTTATTTGATGTCTCTTGAGCTCCACTCACCAAAGAAGACTGAGGTCAGGTTGATAGTTAAAAATAATTAACAGTCTTAGATTAGATTAAAGTAAGGGTGGGCGATACGGATAATATCCTCTATCACAGTATATGTAATTTTACATCATATCAGTGTATATCATTGATATACATTGTACTTTATTATCTGGGGAAACAGCTCAGTACTTTCCTAAACCAGCTGGGCATTGTCGTTTTTAGTAAAAGTTACTCAACCAGGACTAAATGGGGCATTTGTTGGGGACTATTTTCTGCGGATTAATACACATTTAAGTTGCTTTGGGACAATAATGGATGTCTATGGCACAGATGAATAAGATGATCACAATACTTGTCAGTAGGATTCATTCATTGTTGGTTGACAAAATCTATATCGTACCACAGTACATATCAACATATAGCCCAGCCCTCTCTGAAAGCACCTTTATATGTAAATCTGGTTGATCAAAACCACTTGATCAGCTTCATATCTTTGATCTCCACATTGCTCTACTATCTTTAAATCTCTCTGTCTTCCTAAATTATACTTTGAATGTTTCCATCCACAGATTGTTTGATTAATATCAGGAGATATCAATCATGTCCTCAGTATAACGCACTGATGTAGCAGCTCCACTCATCTCTTCCTACAGTTTTTGCAGTGCTTGCTGTACTTGATAATCACATCTTTGCTCTAACTGGACAGAACACCTGCTAATATAGTTAAATGGATAGTTTGGATCTTTTGGCGTGGTGTTGTATGAGGTACTTGTCCGTCCCCCAGTTTGGAGAAGCAGACAGGAGTCCTGACATGGAAGCTAACCAATGTACTGCTGCGGACGGGGGCAGCAGCTAAACATATTTTAGCCACCTAAATAATCCATATCAGTTTACGTGTACGCTTCATTTAGAGTATTTTCACCGCTTTTCCTTGCTGTGAGACAGCCCTCTTTAAGTTCACGTGGGGGGCTGAAACTGTTATATGCTGTCTTCATTTTACCTCGCAGAACATGGAAGTTTCTGGTCTACAACTGCCTCGATTGGTTAGTTTGTGTTGTGTGATTTTGGTGTTTTAAAACACGAACTAACTAACTAACCGATCCAGGCAGCGGTAGACCAGCAGCTCATGTGTTCTGTAAGTTAAAATTACTGTTTTTGTCAAAGGAGTGTTGTAGCTTTGAAAAGTTCCCCCGCACCTAAACTTAAACAAGTCTGACAGCAAGGTAAATCTGTGAAAATATTCTAAATATAGCATACACTTAAACTGATATGGATTTTCTTTAGGTGGTCCTTGTTTTTGGTGGCTAAAATAAGTTTTGCCGTGTGGCCCCGTCCTCAGCAGTACATTGCTTAGCTTCCGTGTCAGGATTCCTGTCTGCTTCTCCAACATGGGGGCGTGCCGACCGCCATCTACTGTAGGTAATACACTGACCTCATACAGCCCCACTTCAAAATATCCAAACTACCCCTTTAATATGCCTGTAAAAGGTTTTCCTACATGAGTGGTCTCAGGCTTTATACTGTAGGTCTGGCTTCCGTAACTTTTCCGTAACTCTTTTGCCAACATGTCTGAAGAGTGAATGTTCACCAGAGGTGGAGAGACGTGGTGTACGTACAGGGGTGGGTTGTTGGAGACTGGTCTCTGGTTGGTCTGACTGTAACCTCTCCAGGTGATGGTGCTAGCCTCCCATGTGCTCCTGCTGGTCAGGTTTTCTATCCTGTTAGTAATTGTATTGGCACGTAATGTTTTCATCAACTTTCATTTCAGACTAAAATCTGATTCAGCTAAAGTCTAATTCAGTTATGATTTCATGTTTACTTTTCTGTGGTCTTTGCGTTTAAATCTTTTTCTGTTTTCTGTTTACTTTCTGTTTGTAAGGCTGGTTTTCAATTGAAAAAAAAACAAACACCCAAATGTTACGTAGACGTGACTGTTTTGCAGGTTGCAACAACCAACCTCTTCATGTTTCTGTTTGCGTGTGAACCAGCCAAAGTTTTGCAGGGTCAAAGCACTTTTGCTCGTCGCTGTGAATCAAGCTTAAAGCAGCTGGATCACAGTGGTTTCAGACCAAACTTGGCAGAAAAAAACATATGAATTTGTGCCTTTGTTTACTACATTACTTATTTAAGGAATGAAGTATATACTGCATGCTACAGTGTATGCTCTCTGTCACGTTGTGGACACAACTTTGTTTTGAATCTTTACGTTTAAAAAAAAATTTGTTTTACAAGATTCAGTTGGGAAGATACTACATGATGTGTACATGTGAAATGTGGCATGCTGCCTTTCTTTACCTCAGAAAAAAATCTTTAAGTACTTTCCATTCATTTTATTGTTGATGGAGTCAGATGTGAAGATTTCTGGGTGGAAACATGAAAAAGTTACAACAGAGAGAGTAGCCAAGAGGAGGAAAAACTTCACTTTTTACAAAACTTTGAGACAAATAACATCTTAATTTACTTGGTCAATCTTACAGGTATTTATGAGATGATGTATAGGTATGTGTGTATTTCATTTTGGGGCATGTAGGAGTTTACTTGAATTTTGAATATTTTGTTTGTTTACGTTAAATGTGATAATGTTATTTAATGAAAATAGGAATCATATTTGTGGCCACATGGCTTTCTGGGGGGATCAAAAAATGTTTGTTAGACTTTGCTGCATTTTGATAAAGCCCTGCATGTTTCACAGCTAAATAGCAACATGTTTATTCATTACATCCTTCCAAATCCCCACATTTCCAAATGTTTCTATTAATTTGTGTGATTTTCAGTACATGCATACTGTGTTAGGTTGTTGATTATTATCCTTCAGATCTTCTGTCATGACAAAGGATAATACTGAAACTTACCTGTTTGCTTTATTTATGTCACGCTATCATAATTTGCCTTGGCTTGTAGGACCATATATGCTGATACAGTATCCTGATTGTACATGTTGTGATGCTTTTAATGACTCTTTTGGTGACTCTAAATGATGTTTCTAAAGAATCTTGCAATACACACTGTCCTTTACTTATTTTCTTGAGTCAGAAATGTGTGATGAGTACAGGAATCTGTGTAGACACGATGAAAGGTGGGCAGGGTAACAGGATGCAGCAACAAAAAATGTATTATTATACAAATTATGACTGTTTGGGTCGGGTTGCAATTATAAAAGTGTGCAGAATAGGAGCATTTTCACTTTTATTTTCTGTTTTAAGTAACTGTACAATTGCTGCAGCTTTATATTTTCTCCTATTCCTGTTCATAAGTAAGTAGAAGCAGTAGTTTTTATTTTAGCATGAGATAATTTCAGGGGTTGCTAATACAAAAATACTAGCATCACAATATAGTTAAAGTACAAAAAGTAAAAGTACTCATTATGCAGAATGGCCCATTTCAGAATCATACATATTATGTTACTGGATTGTTGCATTAATGTGTAGGCTACATCACTTTATGTTGCAGTTGGTAAAGGTGGGACTACTTTTAATCACATACTGCTGGGTAGCTTAACATTTAATATATCATAATTTATTAGTTTAATATATATTGAGTATAATAATACTCAATAAAATATTTCCCTCCAGAATGTAGTGGAGTAGAATGGAAATATGGAAATACCTGTAGAATACAGAAATAATTTAGCAGGAATCAATATAAACTGCAGTCTGGTTGTGTCTTTTTCTTTGTTTTTAGGCAGCATTGTTTTCTTCGGTGTGGCGGGCGTAGCCTCGAGCGTATGACGTATATTAATTCCCTGCCAGTGATTGGTTGCAAATGGCCCTGGAAGTGACGTACAGATTTGGCGCCACATTTCCAACAGCAAAGAAAGCTCCGTATCAGTCTGACAGCAAACCAAAATAATCCGCTGTTCATGCCACTTTAGCGTTATTTTACGCGGTTTGTCTCATCTTAAACGTTTTTAATTTTTGAAAATGTTCATCACGGACATAAGAAAGGAATTTTATGAAGTTGTTGCAAACCAGGTAAGTAGTTTTAGCTAACTGACTGTAACGTTATGTTAACATGAACCATGAATGACCGTTTGCTAACGTTACTTAGCCTGTAGGTAACGTTACCTTATAGTCAGTTTGTGCCGCAGATGATTTATTTTATATACATAACTAAACATGGCGTACGTTACCTTTTCTTTCAGAGAGTTGCACTCCTGGTGGCCTCAGACATCGACGCTCTCTGCGCCTGCAAGATACTACAGGTAAGATAACAGCTAACTGTTAGCAAACATTAGCTCATGCTACCTCTGTGGGCACATACTGTACTATCCCATCCCCTCAAATTAAATATATCATGTATCCTGCTCTATTAGTGACCACCAAGCTTAATATTTTGTTTGACTTTATCAAATTAGCACTCGTTAGCTGTAGTTCAATTCAATTCAAAACTTTATTGCGGACTCAGGGTCCATATAAAATAACATACAACACATAAAGAGACAACACACACATAAACTGAGATGCAAATGCACCCACCATAAAAGTACAAATTTTTGTACAATAAATAAGACACATATATTTACACATATCACGGTACTTAAATAGAATAGAATAGAATAATGGAATATTACTGACTAAATAAAGATGAATGAAACATGAAAACACGTCTTAATATTAGACAGATTTACACATAACATCATCGTTTTTTAAGTGGGCGCTTAGGCCACAGACAGAAAACAATATTTGGCAATTTCTGCCTTTTTTAACTTTACTTATTTACAGATTTACACATAACATAATATTTTAAGTGGACACTGTAGGTCATTCACTGTATTAAGGTTTAAATGTATTGAATTAATTTAAATTAATTATTTGCATTATGTGGACACATCAATAAATTACTGTAATGTCAAACGTTAAACTGTTTAGTAGTGTTGCGTATGTTACATGCGTTATTTTGATAGAAATTTAATTTTCTATGGCACATGGGAGTTTTCTGGTCTAGAAACACAGATTTTCTTGTAGTGTAACTGGTTAAAAACTACACATTTACTATTGTTTGGCCCATGACTCCTTATATTTTTCTGTATATGACCCACAATTAAAGCCCTGTGTGAAAACATGAGGAGTCAAACACATTGCAGTGACAGTGTAACCCATGAGCCCGTCCTTTCCTCCTGCAGCTGTGGAAGCGCTGCAGCGCCTCACTAGCATACCGCTGGGGCACACTGAGCAGGAAGAAAGCCTTTGAAGAGCCACGGCCTGGTTTCCATGGCGTCCTGGGGTTCAACCCCGTGACGGGCCGCGAGGAGCCTCTCTACCCGAACGTCAAGAGGCAGCTGCGCGTCTACCTGGTGTCCCTGCCCTTCGTCCTGCTCTGCCTCTACCTGTCCCTGTACGTCATGATGATCTACTTCCTGATGGAGGGATGGGCGCTGTCCATCCACGATGCCGAGCCCACGTTCTGGACAGGAATACTGTTGTTCATCCCCAGTATCATCTACGCTGTGGTCATCGAGATCATGAACCTCATCTACAGATATGCTGCAGAGTTCCTGACGGAGTGGGGTGAGTAGTTCTGTTGTTTGTCTACAAACAATGTAGTTTCTGATATTTGCACCCTGTACATCGATATTGCACTTTATACCTTGCTACAGTTTAAATATATACTGTTGTGCACTTTTGTACCTTGCGTTTGTCTGTACTGTGTTTTGAATGGAGCGTTATTGCACATATTTTATGATGTTCGTCAGTTTCTATTTTCTTTTTTTTCTGCTACCTGCCTGGGGACTACAGATGTAAATGAGCAGCAGTGTTATAATCTGGCATGTTTACATTGTACTTTGTTGAACTACAGCAAAACATAGGGACACATCTAGTTTGTTTAAATAAAGCTACTTAGAAAAAGTAGTTCAAACTACTTAGTAAAAAATAGATAAAATTGACGATGTACAAAATTATAACTAAAATAGTAGAAGGGCACTCGGAGAGCGCAGACCAGGGGCGTGTCTAGGGAGTGGCCACCCCCGAAATCTGATTGGCCACCCCAGTAAGAGACCCACAGGAGCGCTGGTGATCAATCTCGACCAACATTACTGTCTTTAAGAGGCTCTAGCGCCTAGTGGGCTCATTTGTAAACTTAGAGTGGAGATATTCGTATGAAACTAGACTCTCTGGGAAATCCTTTAATACCAACCATGTTCTGCTAGCTTGTTGGGAAGGGGTGTAAATAACGCTCCAAAGTTAGGCTAAATTATGGCTAGAGAAAAAGTGGCATGGTCATTTTCAAAGGGGTCCCTTGACCTCTGACCTCAAGATATCTGAACGTACCCATGAATCTCCCCTTTACAGACATACTCACTTTATGATAATCTCACACAGTTTGGGGCAAAACCTGCAGTTTTTCTCATGCAGTGTAAATGTGTCATTTTCTCCTAATTCTAAAATGTTGTATTTGATTATTTCTGCATACTGGGGTCCATAAACAGTCCTGAATTACATAAATTGGGAATCACTGGAAAGATGAGACTCTTGTGGATTCAATGAGCCCTACTGTGTTCATGTGTGATGATGTTAGTCTCCATAGTAGCCATTTAATTTCCCTACGTATACTGACAATAAGGGGGTTTCTGAGCAGTTTCCAGAAGAGACTTGCCTCTATCCAATTGCTGAAAAATGCAGTTCTTATAGAGATTTTGAAATCACAGCATATTTTTTTGGGGGGGTATAATTCAAAGGCTCGGTGTCTTAATGTGGTGTTTTGGGTGGATTTTTGACCTTTTAAAAAATAAAAAAAAAATTCTCTAGTGGTAAAATATAGTTATATTTTGCACCAAACCATAAATTGCTGCAACAACTTATAAGGCATAATAGAGAATGAGAATGTGTTCGCACGCACGCACATACATCATGCCACCCCAAGTCAGTGCCCCAGTCAAAAAAAAGTCTGGACACGCCACTGGCGCAGACCTCCGCCATGGCCAATCTCCTCCAAAAAATCAGACCAAACAGACAAACAAACTGAACTGAAAACATAAACAAAACAAAAAAAAAAAGCACTATTTATGAGGAGGTGCAGGAGCATCAGCTTTGGTTTTGTGAGTGTCTGGTGGAGGCTGCCTGATGGAAAAAAAAAATCATTCTTTTCCTTTTATGGCCCAAAATAGTTTGACTTACTTTACTTTAACTACACAAAAAATGGTTAAACAGTAATTTCACGACTTGAATCCTTGTGCAAATGTGAATGTAGTTGAACTACCAGCAAGCTACTGCATAATAACTACTAGTTTAATTATATGTAGTACACTATTCCCCAACCCTGCTTAAATGTGAGCATTACCTGCTTCGTCATCATCATAGAAAAGTCAATATTTTGGGCTTTGGACAAAACAAGCTCTGTGAATTTGTGATGGACATTGTATGCTATTTTCAGAAATATTATATATGATTAATTGAAAAAAAAAAGTCAACTGATTAACTGATAATGAAAATAATGTTTAGTTGTAGCCCGAGACGAAAGCAACATTTCAACTACATTATGTCCCATTGCGTTAAAGTATCATGCCAGTTTGCCACAGTTACAATAAGCATCGTTTCATGTCTTTAACAAAAATGGGACTCAATCTCAGTTAAAATGACAGAAGTCAAAATATTTCTCTCTATCAAGCGACCTCATGTGAGGTATATCTACTGGCACTACACACCTCTGTGACAGTTAAAGTCACCTGCACGGTACAAGTCAGGACATGTGTCTCTGCTGGTCGTTTAGTTTGTTTGTTTGAAACTCGGCGTCACAGGAAGAACTACTCCGACTGCATACTTCTCACAGAAAGCCTGCGTTTATGACACAGTGAAGTTACACGACTGAGTTGCATTATATGAAATATAGGATCCACCGTTTGTAGAGCTTGACCCATACTAGGTACTAAAATGTTTAAATTGTGATGTTGAATTGAATTCTAATCGTCTTTATGGAAGTGTAATACTACTAATTATAAACTTGACATATGTGAAGTTTATATGAATGTGTTACAATTTTGAAAAACAGGAGGATATATATATATATATATATATATATATATATATATATATATATATATACATAA
>JAOVVB010061392.1:0-14326 GCA_028570985.1 Heterobranchus longifilis | reverse complement strand
AGAGAGAGAGAGAGAGGGGGGGGGGGGCAGCTGGTGGATTGCTGCAGGGGGGAGGGGTCAGGCATGGTGTGACAGACACCGCACTGATAACATGATTTCAATGTAACGGATGACACAGTCATTGTGTTTCTTTTTCCTACTGACAGACAGTTTAATTTGAGTATTCATATGACGACAACCATCCCCCGACCCCCCCCCCACAAATTGCCGATCCATGAAATTGATTTTCCATTTAGAATTGAAATCATGCCACCCCCACTTAAATATGTACATAATAGCATTATTTTCTGGGGCTGTAGCTTCATATCAATACAGACATTAGGGTGTATCGATTTTATTGGCTTTCTCTGCATAGTCAATACCCAAAATGTCTAACAATTTCTTTAATATGAATAAATGTATATGGATACTGTAGCCTATATGCAGGCTTGATGGAGGCCGGGGGCTCCCAATCAACAGCAGACCAAATAAAATCCATGCTGATATCTCTTTCCATCTAAAATTGACCATAAACTTTAACAAGATGTTCTGTGTGAGCGAGGGGCCACACAGCCCCACAGCACCCTGGTGCTATATGCTAGCAGGCGATAGAGGAGGGGGTCCAGTAACGGGTCAGTAGCCTATACAGACACCGAGGGGTCTATGTAACACACACCCTGCAGAACATAAGTCCACTGGGGCACAGCTTGATCCTGACTCTGCCTGCTTGACTGACTAAGCCACATATTTATCACTTACCCCTGGTGTGACCGTGGCTGTTGCACCAAACATGTCAACCCTAGGGTGATTCATATCAACTGTATATATTTGGTCCAAAAATTAGTGATTAATCGCCCGTTAATCAGGCTATTAAAAGCCCTGTCAAAGCTATATGAGCAGCCCCTGCTTACTGGACCACTAGTGTACCGGGTCGAGTTTCTCCAAGAACCCGCTCTCCATTTTTCTCGGAGGTTGAAACCCAAACACAGATGATTTGAGAGAGGGCACAAGAGCATGAAACACGATTAGGTTTCATCATGCTATAAGCAAAAGCTACGATTTTATTACATTGCCTGATCAAATTTATAAATTGAATTAGGTGTCTTTTATCAATTCCGACAGCTATTGATTTCATCTCAGAGGGGATACTTGGGGATGCAGTATGGGTTATGTGTGTGCGGGTGTGATATGATGGAAAGATATGAAAGTTTATGGGGTGTTTTGCTGCAGTATAGTGCTTCCATATGGATTTTACAGTAGTTTTGTTGTACAGGTGCGATGGGAAAGATATATGAGAGAGATATATGCTTTATGGTTTGTGTCAGATTCGGGCAACTTTTATCATATCAGAACATATCACACTTTTTCTGAGATCATGCCAGAGGATATTGAAAATTCATATCATATACCATCATCAAACACACTCTTCTACAATGTCGGATAATAATAAGGTGTGTGTTTCAGAAAATAGAATTGACAGGACAGCGAAATGTCAGGATGAATTTAGGATTGTTTCCATGTTCTGTACCTTGTCCCGACCTCAGTCATATATTTACCGACAACTAGCTGAGACCACACACAGTATTTATGTCATGCATGTCAATTTAGGCTATGACATCATCATGCCAGCAGGTCGTCAGTGATGTCATGGATTAGTTTAAAGTACTATAGTGACCGCAAAATACCCTGCTTCGTGTGTTTACCCTGCATCTGAGTTGAATTATTAATGCATGTTGTAATGTTGGATAGGTCTAAAGACAATAGTAAAAAAATCATATCTGACTCCAGCTGGTATTTATGCAAAATGTGTAGGTTACATGAAGGTTAATAACTGACAGATACACACGTAAAAATTATTTTAATTCACCATGCATTAATCTGTTGACTATTTCCTTGATTAACAATTTAGTGAAAGCTCAGCAAGGGGATGTATTTAAATTGCTTGTTTTGAGATATTGATTATATTAGTAATTAGTAATAATAGTATCTGATATTCATTTTACTATCACATAAGACACAGAAAAACAGTAAATCATCCACCCACTTGATTGAATGGGTGTTATCGGTGCTTATCAGCCTCATAGATATGGATTAGAAGGGGCCTGCTACACCTACTACAGATGAAGCCACTTAGAATTTCCCAGGCCTTGGTGCTGGACTCAAGGACTTTGCCTGGTCAGTGGCTGGAATTAAATTAATTTAAATTTAAATGTAATTAAATTCATTTTTTTGTGTGAAGGAAGCACCATATCATGGTGACACCCTGCAAATGGATGAGTGGGTGTGTTTACAGTGGAATCTAGACACAACCTGTCAGAAAACAGGAGGAGGAGGGGAGACTCCCAGCAGCTGGAGTTGAGCTGGGAACAGGCTGGGACAGGAAATTTTAGACTTGCGAAAGACTCGCAAGATGGTTAAGGTTAGTAGAGGTTGCAGGGAAGCGAGTCGTTTTTGCGAATCTAGGGTTAACATCTAGACACATGCAGTTTTAAACGTGTTTTTTTTTTTTTAAGATTTTTTTATGCCTTAATGTGAGAGTGACAGCGGAGAGAGACAGGAAATGTGGGGGAAGAGAGTCAGGGAATGACATACAGCTAATGGTAGTCGGGAATCAAACCAGTGGCTCGCTGCTCTGGGCATTTGCACCATGTGGTACCCACCCCAACTATGTTTAGGCAACAAAACTACTTGGTTAGGTTTAGGAAAAGGTCGCGGTTCGGGTTAAAATAAGTATGTTTGTTACATAAATTAAGTTATGTACGTAAGTACGTAAGAAAGTCGTTGTTTGATCCATCCATCCACCCCGACCTCCTCCGTACGCGGACTTTCTCGCTCTTGATACTACATCACCTGACTTGCCGTGGATGTTGATGCGACTAAGTGGTGCAAAATGACACGTGAAAAGCAAAAAATGCATCGTGATAACGCACAAAATGACTAAACAAATTGTTGCGTTATTCATGCGCCATTTCATGAGACCAGGCTGAACCTAATGTTAGTCTAAGTCTTAAATGTGAACTTTGTATTTGACCTCAGTGTATCTCTATATCAATAGCATCTCCACTAATCAAAGAGTTTGGTTTGAATAAAGTTTCACCAGCAAGTTTCCCAGCCAGTGACTCGGTGATGTGTGTCTGTCTGCCCATGCAGCGATGACTCTTGCCGGGAAGGCCTATTTCGATGCCGTCTCAAAGGTCGGAGAGAATGCAATCGTGTCTCCAGTCTCCAGAGAGCTTGGTGAGTTTCATGCGAGTCCAGGTTAAATCCACCTACAGTGAGTGAAATCTCAAGGGGGGGGTCTGCCTGATATCCATGTTGGAATGTGAAGCTATAGCTTGAAAAAGATAGTGATTCATCACCTACATTTCTGTAGAAATACTTAACGTAACTTCACTTTCTTGCCAAGAGTTTAATGTAAAGAAAAATATTAAGCTAGAGCTAGCAGCTGCTTAGCTTAGCTTAGCACAAAGACTGGAAACAGGGGGAAACAGCTACCGTTCATTTGAATGTGGACAGTGGGTTTAGGTTGTGGCGTCGGGGCCTCAGGGGGGGTGCCGAAAAAAGATGCAGTGTTGCAAAGTTGGGATAGATTCAACTTCTGGTGAAACGCAACCCGACATCACGCTGTGGCGATCAATCATGTAACATGTAAAAAATTAAAAACACAAGCACATCTGCCCAGGAGTTCATGTAACAGCTGATTTAAAAAGCTGCAAAACAAAGCACGGTTCCTCGTCACTTTTTTTTCTCTCTTTCTCCGTGATGCTGTGAAATGAAGCTGCATTCAAGTGCGGTCGGAAATCTCGGGATCATAACGCTCCGACGGAAAACAATAATTGTGAAATATAAAGTCTACGTGTGCTACATTGGGGGTTAAAGTAAACAACAGGATGTCACACAAATGGGCCTTAAGCGACACTCGCACACCGCGATTGCAATTCTTGGTCTGAATGCAGCCTAACAAAATCCACCTACCACCCACTCTAAAGCACAAATACACATTATGTCTCATTTGTTTATTCTGTAAAAAAAAAAGTGTTAAAATGTCAAATGTCAAATGTGTAGTTTAAGTAGTAAAAGTATTTCATGGCCTTGAGCTGTGACTTCCTGAAAGTTACTTGGCGTTTCCACCAAATTAGCTCTGGTTTTTAACCGGTTCTGTTCAGGATTCTACGCCTACTTCGGTTTGCACTTCAGGTCAAAGAAAACCTGTTGAAAAAATGTTTTGGTTCCAGTTGGGAACCAACTTTTCATGTTCTGAAACAATTTATTTTTTACAAATTAAATTAGGTTTGGAGGTGCTGCCAGGCTGTTTCCAGTCTTTATGCTAAGCTAAGCTAACTGACTGTAGCCTCAAATGTATCGTACAGACACAAGAATCAATCTTCTCAACTATCTCTTGGCAAGAAAGCGAATATGTGTATTTCCACAAAACTGATTCTTTAAAGTCACCAAGAAATGATAAAAGTGACATTTTCACTCATCTGTTTCACCCAAACATCCTGTCGGATAATGGAAGCTGGCCACCATCAGAATCTTGTTCATGCAAATTCATTATGATGACATGTTTTGCCTGCACGCAACCATCATCCCAAATGGGAGTCAATTATGCAAACATCTGGAAATAGCATTGATTGTACCCTTGTGGCACAGGAGCAGCAGAAATTCATTACTGTCCGCTCTTTTTGATTGAAGTGCTTCCTCTATCTCTTTTTTGAGGCTGCCATCAAGGTCATCTCCAAATATTCTCTTAGTGTTAAAATTTGGAGCTGACCAACTTTGTCCAGGGGTCCTACTTAATCAAGTTTATTTTTTTTATTCTGCTGCATCACTCCTTAATGCAGGGGCTAACAAATCAGCCTGCTGGATAAATACTGCTCTGTCATTTAACCTCTTTAAAACAGAAAATTGTGACCGCAGTGAATATCATGTTGTGTGCTCTTCTTTTAGATGGCATTTGCATTGCTTTGTCGACTAGGTGAGGTGGTTTTCACAGAGCTGCCAGTGTGAAAGAGACATGATTAGGCGTGTCTATCACGTTTGGTGAATATGTAAATCAAGGAATAAGGAAGTTAACAAAACGCCAAGGCAGCATAGCTGAACCTCGGCACAGTGTCTGTGTCTGAAAATGAAATCATGTTTCATAATGCTAAATGGACAGCCTTGCCAAAAATATCCAGACTCACAGCCTTTCCTCTTGTCAGTCAGAAAGATGATCTGCCCTTTCAGGTACATTTTACAAATGTATTAAATCTCTCTAGCTGCATATTAGTGAAACAATTATGTGCAATTATTGTCAGGCCACACGTGTGCAGTTATCGCTTCATAAAATTCTATGTTCATGTTACACACCGCACTAGATGCTCCGCCATCTTTACTTTTTGAACATGTGGAAAGTTTGCAGCTTTAGCGTTGATCGCGGCATTGCACGTGTGCGTTTCCAGCATATTTTAGTAAAGGAATGAAACTTTAAAGACTAGTCTGGATGTTTTGAATTTGGGTTGTATGAGTTACTTATCCAGCGACAGTAGATGGCGGTCGACACGCCCCCAGTTTGGAGAAGCAGGCAGGAGTCCCGGCATGGATGCTAGTGGCTAAAATATGTTTTGCTGTGCAGCAGCTTAGCTTCCGTGTCAACACACAGCAGCTTGGTCAGGACCCCTTGGCATCACTTTTTAACGCTCTGGGTATCCCTTTGGTGTCCTTTTTCAATGTGCTTTCCGCCCGTTTTAAACACATGTTCTGTCGCGGTTGTACATGTACCGGTAAACGCATGATTAACGTAAAACGGGACTACTTCGGTAGGTTTAGGCAACAAAATGGCTTGATATGGTTAGTAAAGAAACCACTGGGATTGCATTAAAATCCCTACTTCTGGGTTACAAAGACAGCTGTAACAACAACAAATACCACACGCAGTTAAGTTGCGGCATAAATATCCCACAATGCAATGCGGTAGTGACGACAACATTCATAACAGACAAACGGACAGCGACCAGGCAGCTCTGTAACGTCAATAACATTTCTACACATTAAAAATCCCCTGCGACCTTTGGATTAGCTGCTGACGTTTTTTTTCCAGTAATTCAAACATTATCTGGTGACGACGGCAGAGCTGAGGTTGGCACAGGTTACCATGGTTACGTGTCCAACCAGCAAGGAGGCTCACGTGGTAATTACAGATCAGTGCGTCCGAAAAGTTTCATACCACTGTTATACACAAAAGTATGTAGTATACCTATTGAGTATGTAGTGCATACTATGGCATTTCGGATGCAGCCAATGTTCTCTCTGTGACTTTGTCTCTCTTTCTTCCTCTAAGAGGCACTCTTTACGTTCTTTGATAGCATGTGCATGGTTAAGGTAGTGTGTATTTGAATGATAGTGTATGTGTTAAAGAGATCTGCACAAACCCAGAGTAAGAAATTACTGGGGAATAGTGCTCTATCATTCTGTGTTTGTTGCCATTTATCAGTCTGCTGTGTCTTACAGGCGCGAGTGTCTGCTGTCTGTGCTCACATTCAATTCTCCACACTTAGTGCTGCAGGCGTAGTAGCTTGACTTTTCAATTGCAAATGAACACAAAAAAAAGTGCAGGGCCCAAAAGAAACCTAAAACTTAAAATAGTAAAGCTGAAGCAATTTGGAAGATAAGTTGTAGTAGTTCTGGGCTAAAAAAAATACAGCCAGCACAGCAATATATAGCTCTCCATAATGGTTTCTACTAATAATGTCCTATCGCCTAATTGTATTTATTTAGTTAAATATGCACATTGATCAACAGAAATACAATGTAAAATAGGCCAGCGTTAAACAAAAGGGATCATTTTCATATGGTGTCCCTCGCCAGACATTAATATGTATAATATCCAAGGACAGTGGAGTGCCAGTCTGTAATTGTTATGGCAGGAGCCAACAGAGCTTGGATGGGATTTGGACAGCCTCTCTTCATTCCCAGCTTTAGTAAAGTACTGAAACTCATGCTGTCTCCAGCAAATAGCAGTACTTTATACCTGCAAAATGTCTCTGGAATGTTACCCAAGACAACATTTTTATCCCAATGCAGCTGTGGTTGCTTCACTCAGCTGTCAGTGCGGATGTCTTTCTGCTATTTATTTGTTCATTCCATTCTGTGAGTCACCAGCTCATCCTCCCCAAAGAAAAACGGCCGCATAGCTCGTCTGTGCACGAACCATATTTACGTTTGTTGTTGGGTGGCGACTTCTAGTGGCTGTAGTGATTATGACGGGAGCAAAGGGGGAAGTCAGGTGACATAGCACAAAGAGCGACAAAGGTCGGGATGGATGGATGAGCCGAACAAACATGGGACTTTCACCCAGGAGACTGTTGTTTGTGTGCCGTGTGAAACCAAAAGTCAACGTTTTCAAATTCAAGTTATCAAATGGAACTACCTTAGTACCTGTATGTAACTACACCACATACTTACGTCCGTAACAAACGTTTATTTTTATCCAAACCATGATCTTTTTTTCAAAACCTAACCAAGTAGTTTTGTTGCCTAAACTTAACCAAGTAGTTCAGTTTCACAATGTTAACCACGTTTAAAACTGCGACCATTTCACAACGTTAAATAGGAAGGTCACGTGTTAAAAACTTCCATCGTGTGTCAGTTTCACAATGTTAAATAGAGCAATCATACATGTCGTTTTGGGAGTCATTGGCAAACGACTTATTCTGTCGTTTAGGTATAAGGACATGCTGCGATTCACTCACTACGCACAGTGTTTGGAATAGATTCCAGTGTCCACTGCAACATTTTTTGCAACATTTTTGACACATGCCATCCTGGAGTGCAATGGGAGACAAAAAAACAAAACAGCAGGAACAAATCCTTTTATCGACCCCAGAACTAATCCTGCGGGTGGCTCTAGTTTGTGCATACATTACAACACTAACACATGACTTGTTGATGTTTGCAAGTTGAGTAAAAGACGGAGCCTACAGGAAAAACTGGCATTCCTGTGTTAGGTGGAACTAATTCTGTGTTGCGGAATGAACAAAAAAGAAAAGGGGGGCCATGGTCATAATTGCTCCATTTCATTGGTGAAATTAATGGAGTTTGCAGATGGTTTCTTAATTTGCTGATGAAAAGAAGAGCGTGTGGAAGAAAAGCATTAACCTCCCAGTTTGAAGGTTGATCACATACCAATTAAACACCACATGTAATAATTCCCACCTCTGATGTGCTTTACGTCTCTATGTGTCTATCTCAAGCTCATTCTTTCTGAAGTACGCTCCTCATGTTCTTGAGTGCACTGATGTGTGTGTACAGTGGCGTGTGAAGGTTTCATCTGGCAATTTAGTCCACTGTAAATGTCAAATTTAAAATACATTTTCATTGTGACTGAAACCAAAACTGGCAGGCTTTTGTCCAGGGCTGTCCCAGCCTTTTATGTAGCATGGCACACATTGTTGTGCAGGATGTCAAGAAATGTGAGACCTAATTACTGAATGCTCAGAGACACCGCGCTATGGCCGCGGCAACACTTGTCTTTTCAATGCGACTTTTCTGGCCAGATCAGAACTCAGCTGTGTCCGCATATGTTTGTCAATGTTTGACACTTCAACGCGACCTGCCTGATCGGATAGCGATCGGATTTCTGCGCGGATGGGACATTATTCCCGCCCGATGGGTGCATCCAAAATGGCACTTGGTGCAAGATAGAGCCTTCTTCTTTTCTTTATATTTCATTTATTTTGTAAATTTGCTCCCTAAAAACTACACTGGCAACGTAATTTTAACTCAAAAGTTCCATTACGAGATTTTTCCAGAGCTTTCAGCTCTACATATCCTGCTGCTAAAAGAGATATGGAGATGTACTCGAAAACTAAAAAGCCAGTAAGTGGACCTTGAGTTAAGAATGTCTTGTCAAACAACTAGAATATGTGGACTAAGTAAAACAAGGTTGTCTTGTATAACTTCACATTTTTTTCTTCACATTTGTCAGACAACTACTGAGGAAAATGTTTCATGTATACAGTAACTACTGCAATATAGTACCACCCCGAGTCCTGGTGTCTGAATGTACAGCAGTTCTATCGTACTGCTTGGTGTACAAATGCACACAGGACTCTTGGGGCTCCGAGCGAACAGTGTAGACTTCATTCCTCTAATAAGTGCACACTGCAAACAGTATTACAAGAGAACACACACGTTAATGAATGCACAGAGCCCAGCTCTTATAGAAGACTTCCTTAGCATTTAAAAACCTTCCCATGCCTCTTGATCTTAACATCACGGAACATTTACAATTACGCGGGGCGTGATGTGCGCTCCTTCGAGCATTGTCTGATGCGTTAGGTCCAATAGTTGAGAGCATGTCTCCCTGAACTAATTTGTAGGTACACGTTCTTCACAGAATTACAAATAAAACATTTCAACCTGGTCATCGGTTTTGAAAACAGCTGCTGAAGGGACGGCCAGCCCTCAGCCTTGATGCAGCCCGCTCAGCAGTTCACAAAATGAGTGTTTATTAACACAGGCTAAAAGGACAGACCCTGCTGGGTTGAAATGATCCACTTGACGCATGAGCCTGATAGTCTGCAAGATAGTCAGGAGAAATAATTAGACTTGAGAGAGCAATCTAGTGTAGATAATGGCGCTCTTCAGGTCCTAGCAGGTAGGTTGTTAAAGCCCAGCAATAGTTATAATTTGTGTAGCGGTCTAGTGGATGGTGGGAAACCAAGATACTGAAAATTATTGTTTAGCTTTGATTCTAATTTGCACCACCATATCACATGGCTCGAATCTATTAATCTGGTTTACATGGCTTTGTTTTGTATTCTGAATTGCCTACACAACACCAGAGCTCTGTAACTGGACATTGTAGTATTGACTGTGCTGTTATTGTAACGTGTGCTTACAATTCCCTCATGAGACACTGGGGAAATTATCTCACTGCAGCTTTCTGGAAAGCTTGTCAGTGGTTTAATATCAGAGTTTAACATCAGAAATTGCACTTCTAGCTTACTCTCAAAGGCACAGCACTCCGTAAGTGCTTGGTGTACTTGTAATATGCAAACATTATCTAGAGTGGGGAAACTCACTGCTAAAATTCTTTCAGCCAATTATGCTTTTATCAACGCTATCAATCATTTTTAGGATAATGCCACAGTAAGTAAAAGAGAAAACAACATGTTTCATTACTGTTTTCCACAATATACGGCTTGCCTCGGTAGTTACACGGTGTTGGAGCATACACTGATTACATTACTTGCCCCCCCCCAAAAATAGAAATAAAACCCATTTAGTTTATTTTCTGCATATCAGCTCCCACCTTGTGTCCGTTGCACCGTAAACCAGCAACAGCACAGAGGAGTCAGATTTCACTTTCACGACAAAATGATGGCGGAGGAGTTAGTGTCAAAGTGAAAAGCAAAAGTGAAAAATCTGGTAATTTATATCATATATCTTTATTGTTTAGAATAGATTATCAGTTTGTTTTCTTGAAAGAGTTTAACGCACAGCTCGCAGAGAAAATTTAACAGATAGACTGTTCCATACACTAACAATGTTCCGTACAGATGACATTTTTTTGCCGATTGCTGAATAAATGTGTGTCATCTTCAGTTCCCCCTCTTTCATTCCCGACCAAGCAGCAGACATCCACGGCATTCGTTTCTGTGAGATTCAGTAGGTTTCATGGTGAACCCACAGCGCTTGATGGGGGGGCTTCTTACAGAACTGTAGTCTGTATTAAATGATTACTAAAATATCACAAGTTGTTAAATATATTACATTTGTTGAATACATGCTTTGAAATTGCCGTTTTTAACGTCAATTATGTCCGTTCTCAGACTGCAGCAGCAAGTCTGTCAACACAGCTGCTGTTTGTACCTGTGCACAATGATGATTCCACAGCAGTGTTATTTAATAAAGGATCAATAAAGTTAACATTAATTACATCAATTTGACATTTTAACTTTACATTGTGGGAAGCGGGCAGCGCCACTTCTGCCTCACATTTGAACCCCGCGGCTGCCAAAATGGGCCGTGCAGCAAAAGCTGGACCGGAGCACACCCATCCATGGTACAAGTTTATTAACTGGTGGGAAAATGTCCCCACAGTGGCATCCCTAGTGCATAAGATAGTGTTATTGATGTCAACTACAGTTTAAAATCAATATTTGGAGTTCCATTATTAGAACAATATTGATATACTGTATCATCCACAGCTGTTTTGAAACTGGGTGAAAAATTGGAAATTATCTATTTCCACACTACATCTAAGGCCTTTTTTTGTTTTTTTTCCCCTCAAGCAACTTTCTTGTTTTACTTCAGTTTTTGTATAAAAAACTAAACAAAAAAAAACATGGGGTACAGCTACCCTTCATTCAGTATGGGAGCTTTTACAAAAGTAGAATATGGGTTAGATTTCCTTTGAATATGGATGTGAGACTGGCAGAATAGAGGCTCCCTCTGCAGATGCTGTTTAGCACACAGACCACAGTATGTGTGCATGAAGGCATATATCACACATACGCACACAGATACACACACACGCACACACGCACACACACAGGTATTCTGTTATTCTCTCACGAACAGTACAAGCACACATGCAAGTTTGCACTCATACTCAAATATGCAAGGTCTCTCGCATACACATACACACTAATCTTTTTCTACTTTACAGGCGCCTGTGAGGCTTCTGATGCATATTTGATGATGGTTTGATTGACAGTGGAGAGGGTTGTGTCTTTATGTGAGAGAGACCAAGCAGTAACTCATAGGGAGGTGACTGCCTTAAAGGGATACTTTGGATCTTTTGAAGTGGGGTTGTATGAGGTAGTCAGTGTATTACCTATAGTAGATGGCGGTCGGCACGCCCTCAGTTTGGAGAAGCAGACAGGAGTCCCAACACGGAAGCTAAACAATGAACTGCTGTGGACTGGGACTGCAAGTTAAAATTACTGTTTTTGTCAAAGGAGTCTGGTGGCTTTGAAGAGAGAATAAATGTATACAATGGCTTCAGTTCCCTGTGGGAAAGGGCTGTGTGATCGCAAGGTAAACCGGTGAAAATATTCAAAATGTATTACATGACTTTGGAAGCAAGAGAGGTTAAAAGACACACAGAGCTGGATGACAGAGGGATGGACAGGCATGAAGTGACCACAACAGAACACGGTATGGGCTCTGGCAGTGTCCCGATCCCATGACAGAGTCAAAAATAAATTCCTGTCCCGTCCCACTTCCAGAAGAATGATCCCCATTCCGTCCTGTTCCCGTGTTGTGTTAAAAATCCTCTACATGATTGAAAAGACGTGGAAAAGAAGTGGAACCACAGCCTTTGATTTCCGGTCCTGCCCGCTCCCATTAACTTTTTTCCCTGGCCTGTCCTGGTCCTGTGATAAATAGAGAAATTCCCGCTGGAATCCCATGGGAATCCTGTGTCCCGCGGGAATCCTGAAAAAATGTCAGCCTCTAATCCAAACTATCTTGTTAAGATGGAGAACCACTGATGGCAGCTAGATCCTCACAACCTATGGCTCCATTGGAAACCCATTTAAAAAAAAGTTTAAAATCACTCTCAAAATAAAATGTTTTGCACTTCAGTCATTGCTTCATTATGGTGTCAAACACATTTCATGTGTCCACATTAAGGTTTATGGAGAGGTATATTTTCTGATGTGTGGGGTTACTAGGTGCTGAGCTGCTCACGGTAAAACTGGTAGAGGGGGCTCAGTCTCATTCCTTGTGCAATATTGTATCGTAAAATGTGAACAACAGACAACTACTGCGGCTTTGAAAGCATGCAAATGGCCAACACTCATGGGATACGTTGTTGAATGTTAGACAGCTTACACAGCAGAAGTAAAGTGGAAAAATTGAAAAGGGATAATTTACTGCATCAGTTTAAAGTGTTGTGTATTTCTAGTTGTCAACATAGTATCAGCTATGCAACATAAAATAAAGCAGAAGCTCCCTGTAGCTTCCCTTGGCTTTACAGAGGTTTATGGTGAGTTTCAGCTCATTGTTGAGCTTTCCGGCCCGCAGCTTTACTGTTTTGGTTCACTCTCAGTCATAGCATCACTTTCTGCTGCTGCAGAAAAAGCTCTAAAACCCACTGTACACTCCCTGCTCACCGAACAGCAGACAGACACAGTAAGCGACTAGCTGGTATAGTGGAGCATTTAGAAGCTAAAAAGACAGATATTTCCCTCAGGAGTTGGTTGAGACCAAAAATAGAGCTAAAAGAGAGTGAATATTGGACTTGCATTCGCCAGGTGGACACAAACATGGCTCCAAATTAATACTTATGTTGCTCTGTAACTGCTGCTATATTTAAAGCATACTTCTTTCGTATGGTGGCTGTCATTTCCTTTCTGATTGACTATAATTTACAGTGTGTTGTAGCCAGGAATGCTATACTCGCTCTTGCCAAACTGTGTATCATCATGCAGGTGTATTTCTTGGCCATATAGGCAAAAGCAGCGCCCAAATGCTTCATATCCATTGAAAACAACTAGAAAAATATCGACACTCACTGCCAAATGTGCCTCCTTTTTTCTTCCAACCTAGTTGAATACACATGGTGATACTGTACACATTATAATGAATTTATATAATGCACTACACTATACTGTTACGTTTTAATGCCAATGCATTAAAATGTCAAGAGCCGAAAGCAGACCTTGAATGCAAGGACACATTTCAAATCAGTTTCAGGAGGTACAAAAACGCAGCCAGTATTAAAAAAAATGCATTTCATCATAGTATTTTATGTTATGTTGAAGCTTGTCAGTTTTGGACTAACAGATAAAGTCATGTATGACATTTAGCCCAAACTGGCCTCGACACTAACAAAGTCAGAGTTACTGTGCGTGAAATAGATCATGGCTCGGATAAATGACACCCAGGATCATCCACTGGTTGACTGGACCAGTAGAGGGCTAGATGAGGTCAGACATCTGGCCGGGGCCTCCCACTCAACCTGCTCTTTCTCAGATGAAGATGCCCCCCCTCTAGAACTGGGAGCTATTTGCCACTGATGTGCCAAGCACTCCATAAATCAGGTTATAGTGAAGCACAAATTACTCAGCACCCGCCATAGGGAAGGGTTGTGAGAGCCAAGATGGATGCCATTAAAAGCTGCAGTGTCCAAACAAACCTTGATTGGTCTGATTTGTGTGAATTTCCTCACTTTAGTGTTCGGGTTCGATGCGAGTTTAAAAGTATTCTCAGAATTACCAGCGCCCGCAGGACATTTATAGCTTCAATTTAATGGCGTCCAGCATTTACTGGCTTGACACTATGTGTGTGTGTGTGTGTGTGTGTGTGTGTGTGTGTGTGTGTGTGTGTGTGTGTGTGTGTGTGTGTGTGTGTG
>JAOVVB010061382.1:0-14326 GCA_028570985.1 Heterobranchus longifilis | reverse complement strand
CCCTAAACTGACTGTCTCACTCTAAATACTCCATTACACGACTTCCTGCTTTCTGCCGTGATGATATCAACAAACACTAGAGGGCTTGAACAAATGACAACTGCTGTCATTTTGCTCTGGAGGACAGTCAGAATAATCTCACAGCCACAAACACATGAAAAACTCTGAATCAGATTCTGTGTCAGGTGATGGGACGTCAGTGTAAATTCAGGCACACATCGGCTCCAATCAGCCAGTGAAAAGCTGCAGCTTCCTGTTTACACGGCAGGTTTAAAGCTGCGAGGTCTGGGTCAGCTGGTGAGGCTAAAGCTGGTTACAGTTTAGAGGGGGTAAACAAAACTGTGTGTCATCTAAAATCTCCATTCAGGGATCACAAGAAAGACCCAGCTTTATTTCATTTTGGCTTGCATGTTCTTGCTAACCACCTTGTCCAGAAATGGATAAGAAATGCAAACTGCCTAGAAAGTATTTACACATATCTCCCACCCAGAGTGCCAGCTTTGTTAAGGGTATCGTCTGGAATCGTTACAACCTTGAGAAATGCACTCAAGAAGCACACATTTTCCCCATTTCACTTTTGGCACATTGCGAGCATTACCAGAGGAAATAAATCAATTTGACTCATTAGGTCCATCTGGGGCTTACATAATATGCATGAGTGTAGGTGTTTGTGAGTTTGAATAGAGCAGCCGAAACCAATTAGTTTGTGGGGCAGAGAAAAGAACCTCTATGGACTTCATTAGACTCACTGTTGGTGAGTAATCAGTACGAGCCCTGCATTTCCTCAAATATTCAAATTAGGCCTAAAATATATTTATTAGGACCTAAAATTGGTCACAGAAATACCTCCTGTAGAGCCTAGCCTAACAAGATACCAGGACGTCCTAACATATATTCAACAAGTGGACTGTTGATATGCGCAAAGATGTAATCTGTGTGTGAAAACAGAGCAGTGTTGACTGGACGCAGTGAACAGCAGCCGCCCTGCTTCTCTTTAAGCACTTTGTAACTAACAACCTTACAGGAAGGATTTCTGTCTGATCTCAGGCCAGTAGTAACTGAGAGACTTTGGTAAATATTGTAGCAGAAGTAACAGCAGAAGTAGCAGTAGCAGAAGTTGCAGCAGTAACAGTAATGACAGTAGCAGTAATAATTATAGTAGTACTAATATTCATAGTAACATTAGAAGCCTTAGTGACGTTAGGTGTCACAACCGTAGTAGCAGTAGTGGTCTTGGTAGTCTTAGCAGCGTTAATGCTGTGTTTACATTACAGGTGACAAAAACTACAAACAGCCGAGCGTGGCCAGCTACATTGTCGGCGAGTTGTTGTCAGGTGACCGCTGGCGTTGCTCAAGTGCTCGTTTCACATTTCACCACCGCATTACACCCCCGTGTGCACTGCAATACAGAGGAAGCTAACATAGCATCAGCTAACTTAACTAAATGACACAGTAGCAGAGAAGAGGACTGGAAACAGCGAAATAGATGGGTTGACTCTTCACCGTGTTGAGCCGAACTCACCTTTTTTGTAGCACGTCACACCTGTCACCCAGCGACAAGTAGTCTGGTGGGCTTACCAACCAGTGCCGGGATAAAGCCTTACTTCCTGTCTGCACAGGAAGTCCGTGTCCATGTTCCCATTCTCAAAGTCCCTTCACTACTGGAAACAAACAATAAGTTATCAAGTTATCAACCTACACGCTGAAAATGTCAAGTTTTGAAAAATATTTTGATTGTGCAATAAGGCAGGCCTGCTCTGTTCTTTCAGTGAATGATTGTAAAGATCTACCAAGAATATTCGTGTCGGTGTTACACTGAAACGAGTTCCCTTCTGACACTATTTTGGATTTATCTCTGTATTTTGCAGAACCACACACACATGCCTTTATTTTCATAAATAACCATCAAAAGGAACATCTTAGAGTTCACTCTAACCGATGCCCCCTGGTGGCTACAAGTTTTTATGAACCAGTACAAGTATACAGTCCTTCCCCATTCAATGTAACAGTTGGGGCGTGGCATCGTGCAGGACGATTGTGATTGATTTAAGGAAATGCAAACAGGCCAGGGAGATTTTTTCACTATCCAGGAGTGAAAGCACATTCAATCCAGATGTTCCCGCAGCAGCGCTGTGGAGATAAGTCTGGCTACACGAGACTAAGTGACAAGTGCTGGGCGTCAGTTTGTAATGTCATATTGCCGGCTTCCATTGAAAATTACTTGTAGAATGTTACCATGTTGCCGGTAATGTGAATGCTGGAATATTTTACTTTGACTCGCTTCATATGTGCGAGTTACTCACGTCATTCACGGCTGAAGTTCAGATTTTTCAACTATATTGAATGATGCATCATTCACATCATTCACACCATTTGTACTGCGTCATTCGCATCTTTACATTGACTTTTTATATAATTAATTTGCATGAATTAATTTATTTGCGCCCGGTGCGAACACGGTAATGTTGTGTTCACACCAGATGCAAATAAAATAATCTACTCGCTTAATTTGCGCAAGTTTGAATGCTGGAATATTTTGTTTTGACTCGCGAGTAACAGCAGCAGAAGACGTAGTAGTAACGCAGCAGTAGTAGTAATAGTAGTAGTAGTAGTAGCAGTAGTAGTAATAATAACAGTAACAGCAGTCATATGTAGTGGGAGTCCTAACAAGCCTCCTCAGTGTGACATTGTATATCCTTTTACCCAGCAGCATAGCAGCCACTGACTCTCTGCTGTATACAAGTACACAGCGAAACACTAAATGTTTACCAGCAGACTGAGAGTGGATCATTTATCCAAACACAGTGAAAGGTAATCTAACCTACGCAGGCAAATCTAATAAGGTTGGAGCCAGTAAAGTTACTTCAGCCTGCCGGAGGTGTTTATATGAGGTCTGCTCAGCTGGAGTGAAAGCAAAACTTCTATTACTGATGTTATTAGGCAGCAAGTAAACACACTCATTTACCCACTCAATGGCTCACTCACTCACTCACTCACTCATCTGAAAAGGGCAAGTGCATGTATCTTAGCAACTTCAATATCATAATGTATGTGAGTAACAAAAGCCCTGTTGAGAAAATGATAATAACATTATACCAGATTGTGTATATACCAAAAACTCTCGCAAGACTCATTTCCCGATGACCTAACCCAAACCATCTGTGAAGAACAGATTACAATCCAGTCTTCTGATCTTCTTCAGGAATGTGTTAAATGACACAAAACCACAGTATTTTGCTGACCAAATAGTGTACATCAGTAGCAAACATAACTATTGGACAAGACAGGCAGTTCAGGATATCTCTTACCACCTAGACCTAGAACTCTTCAAATCTACTGAAATTTATAGAGCCATTACAGGATGGAACTCTTTACCTAGTCACGCTATTAAAAAAACATTTAAAACGTATTTAAAGCAATTTACTGTTTGAGCGAACAGCATTTAGCTAATGGGGATCCTAATAAACTAAAGTAAACTACACAACCCCTGCATGACCTATAATCCCTCTATAGTTATTATAAGGCTATGATGAAAGGGAATTTATGATTTACGCACGCGCACGCGTACGCACGCGCACGCACGCACGCACACGCACACACACACACACACACACACACACACACACACACACACACACACACACACCATTGACGCAGACCCTGAGGCCGGCCTCTCTATGCCGAGAGCCAATTGCGGCGCACCGAGCAGGCGAGCCTTCTTGAGCCGACCCACTCATTTGACTGAAACATACCCAACTCATCACGTGACGGTTAAGCGAACTACCAGCCCTCCGGAGAGAGACAGTGATAGAGTGTGTGCGTGAGAGAGAGAGAGAGAGAGAGAGAGAGAGAGAGAGAGAGAGAGAGAGAGAGTGTGTGTGTGGAGGCGTATAGCAATGCACAGACCGTGTTGTGGAGTTACATTGCCATTACGCACTATTACGCACTGACAGCTACTTTCGAGAGAAGAGCGCACGTCGCAGAGGAGCAGATTTTTGGATTCTTCATATATACAAGTGAGTCTAAGTTTGGACGCTGGTGTGGTTTAATAGAGTTTTGCGTCTGTGTGTTTGCTGTCTCTCATTGTGGAGTTCAGTGTGAAGCATGGCTCTGCTGAGTGAATGGAGAGGCATTTGGTATACACGCGCGTGTAGCGTACACTGTATGCTTTATGCACTATGCTGCTGCCCTCAGAATGTCTATATCATGTAAAACGATTATTGTGACTTGTAAGTGTTTGTGTGACCTGGCGAGCTGTCACGGTGTTAAACATGTCATAAATCCCGAGCTAACTGATTATCCATGCAGCATGGTGAAGAGCAGAGCGCATCATGCTGTCAGAGCCTCTTTGATGTTTAACAGGGTTACCATAGGGCAAGTGACTCAAGACTTGGCCAAGGTATTCCCGAACTTTTTTCCATGAGGTATCCCTCAGGCACAGCAGCAGTAGACTCCAGCCCCCCCGATGTCATATTTGTAGCACATAAGAAAACATATGAGTCGAATTTTAGCGTTTTAGATCACTAATTACATCAACGTCCTGCCATTGTGATAGACTAACTCCAAGTCAATGAAGTAATAACAATAATAATAATAATCTAGTAATTTTCCCTGTACCACCTGAGATCTCTAAGGACCTCTCACACTTTGGAAACGGCAGCTTTTTATCTTTACAGAAGAGGGCGCACAATCATTTTATTTTCAGTCTATTGTTTTTGTTCCTGCAATACATGTAGCCTTTTAAGGTTTTAAAAGGGATTTTATCATCATGTTGAATCATCATAAGCCACTCATTACATCTAAGGCCATTTGATATTGTCTGTAGCAGTTTTAATCCATGTAAATGTAGATGATGCATTTTTTGTGGGCTGGATAAAAATAGACTCTAAATCCCATTGCTGAGGCTGAATGTGATGAAATATATCCACAGCGTTTACCTTTCTGCTGTAACTGTGCCTTTGTAGTCTGTAGAATGCTTTTAGGTGAACTTTGCAGTTTTATTCTGAGTATATCGCTGTGCATGTCTCCAAAAGTTATATAGCCTTGCAATTGTTTTTTTCTAGCAGGCTAAGCTGTAATAAGGACCACTAAGGGGAAATGAATAGAAACACATCGTTAAATGACAGCAGAAACATGTGGCTTTAATGTTAGAAGTGGTGAGAAATGGGAACCACTGATTCCACATGGTCAGCTTGAAGTCTGAAACAGCAGCTGCAGCGTACACACACACACACGCACACGCACACACACACACACACACACACACACACACACACAGTCTTCAAATTCCACTTCCTTCACACGTGGTTGACTTTTCTTTTGAAGTGCCATCAGCTGCAACAGGTAGTGCAGAGACACCAAATTATCATTTCAGTCTTTCTGCTGGATGACTTATTTTGATAAAGTATAAACTTGAGGGATTGTCTTGGAAAACATTAACCCCTGAGTGTTGCAGTGTTGTCTGGCTGTTTCTGGTGGGGTTGATGATCACTCCAATGCACAAACCTGTTAACTATAAAGTTAGATTTCATTCAAATGTAATTCAAATCAAGCACAGTCAGAGAGTGGGTGGTCAATGGGTAGTTTTTTTTTGTTTTTTTTTTCAATTGCTAACAAGCATCGGTCAATACTGAAGCCACTTTTTCAAAACTCTTCAGTCTGCATTACCAACATGTATCTCAGCCAAACAGTTAATCTCACCTCCAAATCTCACTCAAACCACCAAAACACTTCATACATGTTTCAAAATAAGATCGCTCAGAAAGCACTGTCACTCATAACACACTGAAAACAGGGAGCATTACATCAATGATTAACTTTTATCTTTGAAGTTGAATTTTTCACATAAATCACTATTTCATTATAGATTAAGAACAACATATTTTAACTTTATTGACTGTACTAAAGTATATGGTACAAGAAAGAATGAATCAGAAATGCAGCAATGTGCTTTATTCTTTTCTATACCTTTGCACATAGTGTATATATGAAAAAAATAATAATAATACTGCAATAATACTGTAATTACAAAAAACATCAACAAAATGACTCTTACTGTACAGTTCTGTGAGAGTTTTAGTCCTTTCTCCTACATTTAGCCACAAGTACAAGTAAGATAAGATACTTTATTGATCCCACAATGGGGAAATTCACAATAATGTATGTCTTCTCTGGCAATGCAATCAGCTGTGTTTGTGATTATTATTATTTCATTTTATTGTAATATTCTACTAAGTTTTTCTATATTTTTCAATATGGTTACTGCACGGAATGCGCCATCATTGTGTTTTGATTTTGTTTTGAACAGTTTTGAAAACAGTGCGTTAGCATTTGAAAAAAATACTGCAGATATAAAGTGTTTTGCAGGTGGTGGTGTGAATGAGAAAAGAGTTCAAGGATTTTGGAAAATGTGGTGAATGCATTTTGTGTGGAAGCAATGGAAACTGACAGTTTGCTCCACAGAGACTTCTGTTTCTCTGACTGTGTGAAGAGTTTTGACAATGTGACTTCAGTTTGGACCAATGCATGTTAGCAATTGAGAAAAAACTCTATATAAAAACAATGTAGTTTTGACTGGCATGCAGTCAAATTCAAAGACACATTTCTTCCATTTCCATAACTGATGGACACTTGTGTCTTTTGCAGGAAGAAGACAGAATTTTTTCATCGACATTCAGAACAGACTGATCTTCAGAGCAGAGGCCAGCTGCCATTCATCCGCACAGGAATGGTGGATCACTTGCCGCTTGGTGAGGAGACCTTCCTGTATTATACCGGCTCTCCGGGGTCTGACTACAACTGCCTCTGTCACCACGCCAATGGTGGCACATTGTCGGGCATCATGGTAACTGACACGTGCGCCTACGATCACCACCACCCTTACCAAGGGGTGACGCTCTCCTCCTCCCCTCGCCTCTCTGAGGATGACCTCAGCGACTCCTCCAGTCCTCGCTCCTCCCTCTGCTCCAGCCCCGAGTCCTCGTCGCCAACGTCGCGGCACGTTCTTGGCTCCAGCTACGAAAGCAGGGGCAGCAGGAGCAGCGGGAGCTGTAGCTCCTCAGGAGGAGAGAGTCAAGACAGCCTGCTGGACCTCCTCCTCTCGCAGACCTCCCTCGCTACCACAAGAAGCTCTAATGCCAACAGCAACTCTTCTTCTCCATCTCTGTCCCTATCCTCCCCGCCCTCTTTGTCATCCTCATCCGCGCCTCTTTTACCCATGGGCCTGGCCTGGGAGTCCAAGAGGGAGCAGCGGCTGACTCTCCTCCAGCAGCAGGCCAAAGACGACAGTTATGAGTTCCCCGTCTTCCTGGACGAGCTGCAGGATCCCGCGGCGCTCCTCTTTCAGCCCACGCTGGAGGAGATTGAGGAGTTCCTGGAGGAAAACATGGCGGTGGCCATGGAGAAAGAAGAGGAGGGGAGCGACGAGGCGATGTCACCAATGTTGGAGGATGCCGAGGCAAAAAGTTCAAGGACATTAGCAGGAGAACTCATATCAGTGTCGCAGAACTCAGATCAGACTGTGCCCGTGGCTCATTCTCCACTGTCCTCCTACACAGAGACCAAACATACACCCTGTGCATCTGACAGCTCGCCATCAGCAGTGGATGTTAGTCGTGGGACTAGTTCTAGTTCTACGAGTAGCATTGATGGGATCAAACAGGAGGATTGTGGTTCACCGACAGCCTCATCAGAAGGTACCAGTGCCTCCAGTGTGCCTGTCATCCTACAAATCCAGCCCATACAGATCAAACAAGAGCCCAACACTAGTGCCATATCAGATGCTGTCACCCCGCAAACCCAACCCCCGAAAACTCAATCCCAGGCCCCATCGGACATCAAAATCGCCCAACTGCTGGTCAACATCCAGGGGCAGACCTTTGCCTTGGTGCCTCAGCTGCTTTCTCCGACAAACATTACTAGCTCAAGCAAAAACGGAAGCACTGTTTCGCCCAAATTTGTCCGGATCGCACCGGTGCCCATTGCAGCAAAGCCCAGTGGGCTTGGGGAAGGCGGGTTAGGCGGAGGCACAACCACAGGGGTCCTCGTTGGAGGTCAGAGGTACCAGAAAAGTGCAGTAGCAGACCTTATTAAAATGCACAAGTGCTCTTTTCCCGGCTGCAATAAGATGTACACCAAGAGCAGCCACCTTAAAGCCCATCTGAGGAGGCACACAGGGGAGAAGCCCTTCGCCTGCACGTGGCCCGGCTGTGGATGGAGGTGAGCACATTTATCAAGTTTATCAAATCAAATGATTGAAATAAATAATGAGAAGATGAGAGAAGTCACTGACTGGAGAGATGAAGATAAATTAGAGATATATTAAAACACTTTTGCTCCCTCTCACCTTACACACATTGCAGTCTGGAGCTGATCGAAGGTTGGACGAGTGAACGGAGATGAATGAACAGATTGATGAGTGGATAAAATATACAGTACATAGAAAGAGAAGCTAAATGTATATGTGATGCACGCAGGACTGGATCTATGTACTGGCATTCTTGGCACATGCCTAGGGCCTCCTTGCCACTAGAGGGCCCAGGAAAGAACATCAACTGCCTACATAAAAATCCTAGCTAAAACTGAATGACTAATACATTGCATGAATACCAAAATATAAATAGATAAGCTAAGATATATATCTGACTTAATCAATGAGTATAATAATCATATGCCAGTTAAAAGTATTTTTGCTTATTTCCCAAATATCAAAGTGTGTGTGTGTGTGTGTCTGTGTGTCTGTGTGTGTGTGTGTGTGTGTGGAGGGGGGGGGGGGGTACTGCCTTCATAGTGTAATCTATATCCATCCATTCCATTCTATATGTTTTGCTACACTACAGAGATTACAGTAACCAGGGTTATCAACTCCTGCTGTTGACTCGTTCCCAGATGGCTGTTGATAATTGACTTTTCCAATGTGTGTACTTTGAAGAGATGTACAGAATGAAATTGGTTTGTAATGTAAAGAACAGTGATGAATGTGCTCTTTATTACCAATAACAGGAGACTGACACTCTAGGAAAGGACTGATCTTAAGTAACCAAGTGTTTTGTTTGTTGAACTGAGGGATGAAACAATGTTTAAGGTTTTTATCCTTTTCACAGAAACAGAAGTGGAAGTCCTTTACTTCATTACAAAGAGTGTCTTTCATGTCACCATTTTATTTACTCCCCTGTCTACATGTATATGGATATTATTAAAAATAGATTCTATCCACACGACCATCATTTTGATAAATATCTCCATCCACATTAGAACACAAACGACATCAAACGTTCGCCGGACCACGGATGAAGGCAACGTCAATGACTCGTCAAATACCAGAGAAGAAGAATCTGAGCATACAGTGAGCTTTAGCTTCGTTGATAGTAACAAATCAAGCAATTGTAAAACAATAGAAGCTAAATATTTCTTTATCTTTCTGGAACACGGCCCAAGGTGCTGTGGAGAAACCGAAATGTGACTCATGTGGACGGACAGTAAGGTGAAATGGTTGCTTAGCATACTGCTTACCATTACCCATTAGCATGCAGCCGAGCTAGCACTGTTGTTGTTTCTAGAGCATGCTCTTTATGCAAAGCAACAATAGGCATGCACAAACTGAGGAGATGATGTCATTGTTTTGAAAAATCTTCACCTTAGAAGGCGTTCTAAGGTTCTGTTTTAGTGATGGAAAACTGTTTACATGTGGATGAGAGGCCAACACATAGAGGAAAATATCTGTTTACAAAAACATCCATATACATGTACAGCAGACAGGGCGTAAGAGAGACAAAGGTTTTATGGGGACATACATATGTGTTAAATATTCAATGAAAGGGTCCCGTTTAGATAAATAGTTTATGGATGGGAGGAGATTTAAGTCAATTCAAGATGGTTACAATTTGTTCTATTCTGCATGCTGCCTGTGTCCCTGCTATCTGTGTGTTTTTGTACCATGGTTCAAGTTGTAGATTAGATAGAACACCTTTTGAAGTTGTCTGCATGCAGACTTTGCCCCCTGCTAGTTATTCCACTTGTTTGCTTACTGTCTGCAACCACCTCACACACACGTACATTCATGCAGCAGAAATATAGGCGATTATTGCAGAATCAAGTTCAAAGTTTTCACTTCAGACATTCAGACATGTTCTCTTGGCACCCAGAATTACTTTTCAATCCATGATACATTTTTAAAGACTCCTTGGCTGAAAATTGCTTGCTGCTTTCCTGTCCCTCATCATTGCTTTTCATCAAAAATACTCATTTAAACTCTTTGATCCAAAGTACAAATTCCACCTCTATACGTAGAGTCATTGCCCATGGGTGCATATAGTCTGTGTGCAGGTGTGTGTGAGTATGTGTGTGTGTGTGTGCGTGCGTGCGTGTGTGTGCTTGTGTTTTTCTTTCCACACTTGGACGGAGGCAGGGTTAAGTTAGGGCAAGCATTATGGTGAAGGTTAAATTATAGTAAGGATTTGAGTGGGTGAGGTTAGAATATGTATTAGATTTAGGTAAGGAAAGTAATGCAAAAGTGTATGAGAAAGAGTGAATCAGATGCATTCAGCCCACCTCAGCAGACAGTTCTGCTTAAAGCTGGTTTGAGGCAAACACATATTTTTTTCACAGAAAGACAGAAATGTGTTAAATGCATTTGTAGTATACACCTTTCCCTGTAGAAGCATGTGTAATGGCATCAAGCTGATTATGGTGCGTTGAATAGTTTGACATTTTGGGAAATACATTTAGCCAGGCTGTTTGCAGCCGTTATGCTAAGCTAAACTAATTGACTCCTGGCTCAAGGAGTTAATGCAGAGAAGTGAGAGGAGTATCGATCCTCTCTAACTTTCTGCAATAAAGCAAATAATGGCATTTCCCACAATGTAGAATAATTCCTTTACTGTGGCTTTTTGCATCTTGAAAGTCTACTTAACTGGGCAACTTATAACATATACTTTTATAAAGTTGTGTAATGTGAAATCAGTAAAAGTCAGGAGGGACTAGGGCTGCCCCCTCTTAGTTGATTAGTCAACTAATCGGTGGTTTTGGTCTTAGTTGACTAAGATTTCTTTAGTCGATTAGTTGTTTTTTATGCTTTTTTCTTGCTGAATGACTTATTCCAAGAAACCTTTGAACACAAGATTATTTGTGGAGAAACAGATCTAGAGATCTGTCCATTAAATGGGAGGGACTGTATCCAACACCAGAGCTGCATTTATCAAACATGCTGAATCTATTATAGCCAGTCAGTATTTTTCAATGCAGCATCGCTTTGTTGTTTTGGCCAATACATATGATACATATTCTATGTACTACAAGCATTGTGGGCCATGCATGTCTTTAACTGAACTAAAACATAATACAGTCCTCAAACTACTCTTCTGCAGTCTGTACATAACAGCAGCAATAAACTGTATTATACAGTTGCCCTTTCCTTGCTCCTCTCCCTCTGGGCCAGGAAATGGAGGTGAGCTGGGGAGTCAGGGACCTCTTACCCTCTGTAACCGTAGACTAGATCCATGTGTTTGCCCCTCTGAAGTACAGAGGCTATTTCATTGGCTCCTTCATATAACTTCGTGAAAGTTATATTTGCCAAACTGATTTCTTTTTTAAAGCTTTTTGGAAGCGTATCCATCTCTTTCTCTCTGGCTGTATGATTATGCCCATGTACAGATCTAACCTGGGAATGAGCCCTACACTGCTAAGTTCATGATTGTATGTTCATGCTGATCAAATATGACTCAAGATTCTGTTACTGTATTGCCTATTTCTCAAATGTTTTCAGAAACGTAATTTAATGTACTGTTTAGCTGTAAAATGAGAAAGTTTGTGACCAGAAAATGCACCATCCCAACCTGCATGTTTCGTTGCTCTGATTGGTTGTAGGTCATGTTGCATTGCTCTGATTGGTTGTAGGTCATGTTGCATTGCTCTGATTGGTTGTAGGTCTAACCAATTGCGTCCAGAGGCATTTTGGTCTGCGCCGTTGATAAAGTCCCTTGGAAATGAACTGAGAAGTTCCAGACTAATATGCATTTGCGAATTAGTCTGCTGATGCCAGGCTATGCAACATGAGCATGAGACCACTGAGTGGTTTGTCGGCCTGTCCCCTGCAGGCTCCCACCTGAATAGAGGGAGCTGCATTGTTTATTTGCTTCCTGTGCTGAGGAGGCTCAGAGCTGTTGGACTGCTCAGACTCCTGCCTCTGTACCCTCTTACCCCCCTGCCAGCATCCAAACCCTTCAAAATCTTCTCTTCCTATATCTCCCCGGACCCTCGCTGCGCCAGTGAAAAACAGCAAAAAGTGCTGTGCACTCTGGTGCTAACCCAAGCCTAGCAGTGTGGTTCACTGGGTTGTGATGTGGCCAGCAACAGCTGAAGTCCGTGACCCCTGGACCCCATCCATCAGGCTTTCAGCACCAGCCCTGGCCTCTGACACACACAAAACTCCAGCCAAGGAATGGAAGCACGCAACAGGGAAATGCATCAATGTCAGAGAGACACTGGAACCATATAAAATTATATGTAGACACTTTGTCCAACACTTGACATGCATACAGTAATGCAAGTTAACACACAGCAGTGTGGTTGTGCATGTGACATATTTAGTTCTAAATGTTTCCAGAGAGCTGACGCTGCCAAACTGTGGTTTTGTGTGTCCAGACTGAGCTGTCTCTCATGCACACACTCATACCCACTTTTTTATCAAAACTTTACGTCATTTCTCTCGAAACATTACCGCTTTTTTCTCGAAACAATACAACTTTTTTCTCAAACATTGAGACTTTTTTCTCAAACTTTGAAGACTTTTTTCCTCAAACATTACAACTTTTTCTTTCAAAACAATACAACTTTTTTCTCAAAACATTCCAACTTTTTTCTCAAACATTAAGACTTTTTTTTCAAAACATTACAACGTTTTTCTCTTAACATTGTGGCTTTCTTATCAAAACTATGACTTTTTTAAGAAACAAATATTTGTATTGCATCACTGATAGGACACTGTAGTAAACTGCAGTCAATTTATGAGGATATTCACGATAATCCCGATAATGGTAATTCACCTCGATCAAGTGTTTTTATCGCGATCCATGATATAATCCATATTCTCTCATCCCTATATCCTTATATTAAATTCTTAACACATACTTTTAATATGCATCCACTGTATCACATACACACACACACACCTGCTCTCTGCTCACACACACACAAGCTGTCGTTACAGACACACAGCACATCCGTATCCCCCACACACACACACACGTTACCAATATGTGTGTGTGAGGCTCAGCTGACCGCCTGGCAGTCACTGTGAAATTGGCGCCCTTCTCATACAGATGCCAGGTGTTTTGCTTGGCAGGCAGGGGTGCTGGGGGTGAGCTTGTGTCAGGAGTGTTGGGTTGCTGTGAACGGCAGGGAAACGATGGGGTAATATGTCGTGTGTCCCTGTTAGCCCGGCCGCTTGGCTAAGATCGAGCTCTGCCAGGTCCAACAGGAATTACAGACTGCTTAGTTTCTGTATGAGCTTGTGTGTGATGTATTGACTTCTCTATAAGCTGGGAGCATCTCATAAAAAAACATAAAAACATAAGATGGTGTACCATGAGACTTTACTACAACATTTGACAGTGCTGTTGGTTTGTACTGATGGGTCAAAAGGACAAGATTTATTGGGGTGTTTAGACCATAGACTGTAAAAAAGTTTTTTTTAAAATGGACGTAGTCACCGTGATGTCACCCATTGGTTTGTGGACCAACAAGTCCTCCAAACCATACGACCATATTTGTCGTTTGTCCCTACTGTCTAATACAACCCATACGACCCATAGGAGCGTTTCACTAAAATAGTACAGATATAATAATGATAGTTTGGATCAGGAAAAAGCTGATACAGCTCACGGAACAAGCTTATAGATTATGCATTTATAAGGGAATGGAGAGAAAAGATGGACAGACACCAACCACGACGCACAGCCGCTGAACATGACTCGAAGTGCGGTACCATCCACTTTACCCACAACATCCAGAACATCACGAATTTCAGCCTGCATGCACGTTTTTTCATTTTAACATTGTCGAAACAGAGCAGCTAATAGTGAAAGCAACAAGTTATCAGTGACATTGCTGCACCTTTCTGTCAGGCGGGGGGTGTGTGTGTGTGTGTGTGTGTGTGTGTGTGTGTGTGTGTGTGTGTGTGTGTGTGTGTGTGGGTGTGTGTGTGTGGGTGTGTGTGGGTGTGTGTGTGTGTGTGTGTGTGTGTGTGAGAGAGAGGAGAGGAGAGGAGAGGAGGAAAAACACACCTTGCTAGAGCAGTTTGCACCAGCACGTTAAATGTAATAAGGGAATG
>JAOVVB010061363.1:0-14327 GCA_028570985.1 Heterobranchus longifilis | reverse complement strand
CACACACACACACACACACACACACGGTGTTTAGTTACTTAATCTGGGCGACGATAAAACAGAGGTGCTAAAGATGCAGAGAGAAAAGGATTTTGTTGTTTCAAATCTGTGCTGATGGCTTATGAAATCCAGAGAGGCTTAAAAACATCTCGGAATGAAAAGAAAGCAAATCCAGGACATGCATGCTATAAATAGTTTTCCCTGCAAGTGTTTTATGTAAATTTCATTTCAACTTTTTTTGTTAAAGCTTTTCTCAAGATTGCACAAAAAAAAATAGGCCAAAAATATCAAATTGGTATCAAAGAAAAGAACCTACCAAATGAAGGGTCGAGCCTCTTTGGTCTCTTCCAGCTCAGAGTTATAGTTTTCCCTGTGATGGCCTCGATCACCGGAGGACCATCAGGGGGGTCAGGAACAATATCTGTTCAAATGAATACACACATATATACATATCATATGGAAAACATTGTCTCTCATCTATATTATCAAACATTAAAGGAATTCTTCACCTGCAAAATTACCGTTTGTCTATCAATTATTAACAAAGTGTAAACTTTCTTTTCACACATGCCTCCACGGTGAACGAAGAATCCAAAAAATGGAGAAAATTACTGATGAATTGAAGTAATAGTAAACTATATCGAAACATCTGTTTACAAACTCTCACACAACTCGTGCAGTATAATCCAAGTCTCATTTATATAGTCGTATGCTCAGTATTTCCCAAACACATGCATTTTCGCTAAAACCTTATTTTTTACCATTTCTGTATCAACAGTCTCATGCACAGACGAGTAGCGCGCCTGCACAAGCTTCTCAGTCGAGTAACGGAAGTGTTGTAAATAGTAAGGTTTTAGTGGAAAATGCATGCGTTTGGATTCTCCGTTCACCTTGGAGGCATGCGAGAAAAGTTTTCTTCTGTACCTGTGACGTATAGATGTGCATAGCAGGCTGCTTTGCCCAATTTATTGGAGATGACGGCCTTGTAGACGCCGCCATGAGCGTGACAAGTGCTCCGAATGACCATACTGTGGACATCCCTGTCTGAAGGACAGACACACAACTTTCTTATTTACTGTCACCCCCCCCCCCCACCAAAACAAATGGCTTAGCTTGGTTTGTAATTTGCTCCTTTGCTTACACTGGGTCATTTTGCGCTCTTCGCTGCTCTCGATGCGTTTGCCGTTGTGGTACCAGGCGATGGTCGGGTAAGGCAGGCCCGCCACCTTGCATTTCAGCAGCGCCTCTTTGCCTTCAATCACCTCCACATCAGCCAGAGGTTTGACGAAGTCCGGCATGGTCCTCTTCTCCACCTCACTCTCCAGCACCTCGGGCTCCTCGGGGATGGACGGCATCTTCTCCAACTTGGCCCTGGAGGAAGGAAGGAGCGATCGATTGAAAACGGAAAAGCCTGACAGGTTTATTTTGTCACGCGCCTTCGCTCCTTTAGAAACATTTCCTTCCTCCTGAAGCATTTTTCTTTGCCCTGGCTCCTCTGACTTTTATTCCCCCTCCTTTCAAAGCCTTTAAAAATGACACAACGGCTCATGTTTTCCATATGAATTACTTCTCGTACATGTGAGAGGAGATGGCGGCTCGAGGTTCTTGCATGTAGAGCTCAGCGGTGCATTCAGATTTTCCATGAGCGTTTTGAGCGACTGCCGTGTAGAAACCTTCTGTGTCGCTGCTAACGTGGGTGATGACAAGTGAGTGACGACCCCCCTCCTGAAGGATGCGAACATCATCGCTCTCCTCCACTCTCGTCTCTGAAATATTCACAGCGTGAACATTTAAAATCAGACATTTTCCTCTGAAGAGTTCATTAGTTATCCAGAAAAGCACACAGATGAAATATCAGACACGACACCGGAGATTCTTACCAAAATGCATCCACGTGACTCGAGGAGCAGGCGATCCGCTCACCTTACAGTCAAAGCGGGCGGTGCGACCTTCGATGACCTCCAGGATGTCCAGCTGCCGGGTGAACAGAGGCTCCCTGGACGGGGCGACCTTCAGGTTTGCAGTTGAGGTCAACTCCTCTGTAAATGCAATCACACGTTCCTCAGCAACACCTTTTTCTGAGCACGACTAAAGTAATGAGTAAAATGCCCAGCGGATACGAGCTCACAAGACACCATCATTTACAAAAAGACACCAGAAGCAACATCAATTACAAATAGTAGCAAAGGCAGCCAACTTATAAGCATTAAAATGAAACAATCATTCCATTCTGTCATCGTCAGTGCAGCAAAACATGTCTGGGTTTTGAACAGATATTTCATTAAATTCTTAACTCATCATCAAAATGAGATTTATTATCAACCTCTTCTCAACCTTTTGTCCTGCTGGATACTTTTAAATGTGCCGACAGATCTTCTTGATAAGTTTTCTCGAACATCAGGTCCAGTGACATAATTACGCTCCATTTCAATGTATGTTTGTAAATTTTGGTTTTCACAAGATATCTGTTAACCATTTGTCTAATTGTGTTCATGCTGCACGAGAAATTATTACTAAACATGTATCATAATCCAGCATGAAGCTCTGTAGCACATGGAGACTTTAGTCCAAAGAAAAACCTTCTTCTTGATGCTGTATATATATATATACATTTTTAGCAAATTTACCATTTCACATTTTTGCCTTATTGATCCAGGAATCACCTTGAACAGCCAAGGTAGGAGCAAACTTATGAACACCTAAAAAACAGCGTGCAGCTCTAAATGTGTCATTTATTTTTATGGAAGCCCATTTCCACCAGTAAAAGAAAAAAAAAAAACTTAACCTTGTGATGAAAAAAAAAAAAGTTCCTGTTCTATAATGAGAAACTTTCTCAAAAGTCATTATTTTTTACTTTTTTTTCATCACATTGGTGGAAATGCGCTTCCATACATTTTACTTTTAGTTTCAATATCATGCAAATATGTTGTCTCAAATCTAGTGAAGTTGGAATAAAAATCTGCGGTGAAATTTTAAATGGTAGAAAAGGCAGAAATGAATGCAGCATATATACATGGATTTGTTTTGATCAAAGGAATACAGGAACAAATCTGTTTAATTCTGGAGGTCCTTGGCCCCATGCCTAACTTTCCCCCATATTTAATTTCAAAACCAACAGAAATAACCATAACCTCCCTGACAGAGGTATGAACAGATATGAATATGCATTAACAGTGTTTGTAGTCCACCTTTGGCAGTGCTCAGCTTGCAAGTGTAAGTTCCACTATCGTCCTCGTGCACTGAATTCAGCAGCAGACGGCACCTGTACAACAAAACAAAAAAATCACAAATCACAACAAATCCTAAATTTGAAGTCCACAAGTATTAGACTAAAGACTTTTCCAGTCTGGATAAATCTGTAAAGAATTCAAAACTTCCCATTCTCCAAGCTTTTATTTCCACTGTTTAACAATAAAACTAATGGAATAAGAAACGAGTTAAACACATGAGCCCACCTCTTTCCATCAAAGTGCATTTTGCAGTTGAGCAGCGCCGGCTGGATCAGCTTCCCGTTAGAGAGCCAGTCCACCTCCACGTCCGGAGGTCCTGAGACGTGACACTCAAACATGGCCGACTCTCCGGCCCGCACCGACACGCCTTTCACCTCCCGGATGATTTTCAGTGCCGTTTGTCCTGCAGACGCTGATAAAAGATTAATCACAGATAGGACACTGTAGTAAACTGCAGTGAATTCATGAGGATATTCACGATTATCCTGATCATGGAAATTCACCACGAGTGTTTTTTATTGCGGGTAGGGTTAAGGTTTTATCGACGATGGGACACGAGTATTGTCCCATCCCTAATGACTTTAAAACATTTTTTTTTTTTAAATAATGAACATTTGTTTCCCTGGCAAAAAGAGGGTAATAAATAAATGGTAAATGGACTGTACTTATATAACAATAACAACAAAAACAAAAGAAAAAGGTAAACTAGACAGATTAAATTCTCCATTGCTCACCTTTGACCTCCACTCTGCACTCCGCTTGTTTGGATCCGTACTCGTTGATGATCTTGCAGACGTAAAGGCCGGCGTCTGACCTCTGAGCCGAGCCGATTCTCATCTCACTGGAGCCGTCGTCCGTCTCCCGCACAGAGAAACGCCCCGCTGTCTTCACCGTGACTCTGTCCTTCAACCTGGGTCGAAATAAAGTGGCTTTTTATACTCAGGTGTTTAATAGAGGGCTGTGTGTGTGTGTGTGTGTGTGTGTGTGTGTGTGTGTGTGTGTGTGTGTGTGTGTGTGTGACAGGGAAACAGTAACCTTGGCTGAGATAATAGCTTCAGGTGTCTACAATTTGTCTGCAATAAAGCTTTCAGGAAAGACGTCTCACCAGTAAACCATGGGTTTGGGCTGCCCTGCGACCTTCGCTGAGATGATGACGTCATGACCCTGAGTCACGCCCTGGTCACATGGTGCCACCTTTTAAAGGATCACAACACACTTATGTATAAATGCTTTTAAGGTTTGAGGGTTTCACACTAGCAGCCCACATTTGAACTGTTTTTATTTGGACTTTCAATGACAGAGGATAAAGTCCTCAAGATCAGATCTGAAAAAACAAATCGAGATTTACATCCTACCTGAAATGAGGGGGGTTCTTTGAAGTGGACTCTTTTGCTCGGTGAGTCTCCGAGCTCCATGGCCTCCTCCTGCGGGCTCAGATCCTCGTCCGGCTGCGTCGCACCGCTGCTGACTCCCAAGGCTCCGGCTAGTTCCCCACATTGCATTGCATTGTGGGTCGGCTCTGGAAGAGAAGGAGAGTGACACTGGTCATAACGTATAATAGACTTTCAAGCAGCTTAGGGCTGCACGACAGGGACAAAATATTCTATCCCGACATGGGACATCTCATATCTCGATAACAATATATATGGTGATATAGCATGTTTCCTGGTAATCTCTATAAACTGATTCTGCATATAAATGTACAATCTGGAGGCAACAGGACCAGATTTTGGTAGCGGAAGCGCTCTGGTTTCCGTTGATCCGGCTTTGGTTGCATGCAGGTAAACAGTCCGTGTGGAGAGCAAAACGGGCCGAACCATCAGCAACCGTCCGACGAAGATTTAGCTTTTTTATGACCTTTTTGTTTGTTTTTTTATTCACATTTTTCTCTTATATTTTATCTTTTACGTACATACAAAACCCAAACCACGAAACATACAGAACACAGCATACAAACAATTTAAAAAAATTTAAAAGAGAGGAAAAATAAACCTTAAAACACCAAAGCAAAAACCAAGAAGTAAAAACAACAAAACAACTCAAAACAACTTGTGTCTCAAGTTGCTAAGGAAGTCTTGTCCCGTATATCCGCTGGCTACACCGGGAGCCCACAAATATTAGCTGTTGACCCCGAGAGGCTAAAACCTCATCAGACTGATGAGTTCTGAGATTTGTTTTCTGGTAATTCAATAAATAAATAAATAGTTTATATGAAATAACCACATGGTAAAACCTAGTTTTACTGTATACTATATCCTGTGTGAATCAAATACTTGACAAATGAAAAGTACTGAGTATTTTCTCATTTAGTACAAAATTAACATAACAGTTTCAAGTGAAGTTATAGAGAAAAATACTAATAATTGTACGTATTTAACACTTTTCAAGCATAAACACAAAGTGCTTTCCAGATTAAAAACATTTACAGAATAAAATAAAGAATCAGAAACCCATGTAAGTTAGCATGTGTCAGTTTAGATGACGTAATTGTGTATCGCAAGATCTTGATATGACTTCGTCGTGATGCGGTTCCACTGAAAGACGTCAGCGACGTCTAATTCACTTTCACTTGGGCTCGTGAAAAATCTCTTTGAAATATGGCAAACATGGCACCGCGGCGTCCCGTTAAACCTTTAGATCGGAACAGTCTGTCAGGGCTCTGATGTTTACAGTCTTTGCTCGCTTTTCTGGAGATGACTATCTTTGCCAAGACGAGCAGTTGGCAACATGGAGCGGTGAGATAGAGATAAGTGGGCCATGTGTTCACCCACACACACACGCACACGCACACACACACACACACACACACACAGAGCGTATAGGGACCACTCTGAAGTGACCGTAACTGAACAGATAATGAATTAATCCCTTAATCCCTGACCCAATCATTCGCTTATTCCCATCGGACTTCCAGAGCAGACACTGTGTCTGGACTCCTGGCAGCTTCTACTAAAGTCAGAATTAATTCACCGCTGGAGAGAGAAATATAAAACACCCTGCAGTGCCTCTCCTCTGTCTTTCTCTTTCTGCCTTGTTGCTTTCTTTTTGTCCCTGCTTCTCACTTTTCTCTGTCAAACCTAAAAACTCAGACATCTGGCATGAGCAGATAACACCGTGACAACTGACAATTAATAATATCCGAGGTTTGTAAAATTCAAGCAGTTTCCAAGGTATCTAAACCAAAACTTCCAAAGCCTTTATCACATCGAAATTGTTACTTTGAATGCAACTGCGAAAAACAACATTTACAGAATTCCTTTATCAACAATGTCACTTTTACCAGCTGCTCATATTAACTTTGATTGCATGTTGTGTCTGGTGTCAGACGCCAGGAGACCAGTTTATTCAAATATTAAAAGACTTTTGGTTTTCATGAGTGATTGTGTCAATGAAACACCAGATTATGTTGAAAATAAAGACTGTTTCAAGGAGTATAGTCGAATTCAAGAATATTCCTAACCTTAAAAACATAATTTTTTCCAAACTTTCCAGACTTTGTACGCACCCTGAATATCCGTCCATGCAACAGAATCAAGACATCAAAACAACAGCAGACTGGATACATAAAAGTGCAAAAAACAGTTTAAAAAGAAGCCGCTGTAAACTGCAGGTGAAAGAAGACATGCTTGTCCACATGCACACATGCTAGAAAATACACATAAATCTGTGTATGTATGCGAGAATGTCTTATAGCAATAAAACATTAGAATTAAGAGATTTCCTCCAGAAAAACACCATTTACGCTGGATTATCTGGTTTACAGTAGGTAGCATTCTGATGAATTGTCATTACGCTGGCATTAAAAAGACAAAATAACAAAATAACCTACCTAGAGTCACATCTCTGCGTGGCGTCTGTGCACTAGGGGATAAGTCCCGGGAGTATTTACACAAACCTGCCAACTCTTACACAACTGCTGCTGCACAGTCCGAGCCAGCTAACCTTCCCTTTCAGTCTCATCCTCTGTTCTCTCCTCTGCTTCCCGTCACGCTGAGTCTCTAACATTCCTCCTGAAGCTCACACGACAACAGTTAAACACTGCAGAGGTTCGTTAAAGTTTGAGTGATTTCTTTTTTAAAAATCTGAATTTGAAACTTATTTGATGTTTTGTGCAGAAATGACCAGAACGCTGTGTTTGGAGGTTTGACATCCTCAGTGATTCACATAATCTCCCAGCACGTTTTCACAACTCGACTGCGTGAAATCTGATGAGGATCTCCCATGATTGCAGCAGTAATCTCACACGGGGACATAAAGCAGACTGCAATTACCCCGAGAGAACAAGAGGGCGGCTAAAAATACTCCTGCAAGTTAGACTCCACTGGCCTAATATGGCAACACGGGGCCGCGTGCTGCTGGTGAGACAGCACCAGAGTGGACGCTCAACGTTTGTTGACAAAACTGTGGAAGTGCAGGTTGCATTTACATGAGCTGAATTAACACTCTGGGAGCGCGACGAGCTTTTCACAGACACCGTACAATATAAACATCCACCGCAGGGATCATTTATAACAGAAACCTTTTCCAAGAGAAATATTTATTTTGTTTGCTCCTTCGTTCTGAATGCCATGCCTGCCTTTAAGACTCGGGAGATCTTTTGTGTGACGGGGCAGGTCTGCGTTTTGAATCCGAAACCGAGGGGGGAGCTCAGCGCCTTTAAGAATTAATGGGTTGCCATGGCAACTGCCGCTGCGAGGAGCCCCCGGTCGGGATGCTGAGCTCCAGCAGGCCTTTGTAGTCATTAAGACAGAGTGTCAGGCGGAGGAGGGCTGGCAGTGGATTAAAGAGAGTTCGTGTGTGTGTGTGAGTCAACATGTTCGTGCGTTTGAAGGAGAGCATCGTTTTCCGTGCGCCTCAGTGTCTCCATTTACATCGGCATTAGGGCTGCACGACGTGAGGGAAATGTGCGACGTGCGTTAACGTTGTTGAATATTGCGATAACGATATTACTTTACGATAAATACACATATCAGTTCTGCCTTTCTGCTGCTTTCAGTATACTGCTAAAATAAGTTATTTCTGACATTTTATTGAACAAACTGAACATTGACCTGAACTCAAAAGGCAACATTAAAAAAAAAAAGAATGATAGTTACATTTTAAAGAGCAGTTTTCTACCGATCCCTGAGTGTGTTTCGCGATGTGTCGCAGCCCTTTGCGATGTGTTTAATGCAGAAGTTGATACTGCGATGACGATAAAAAAACGATATATCGTGCAGCTAATCGGTATCGGCCGATATTCGTCTGGTTGACTGCAATGAGCGAATAAGATGACATTCACTGATGGCAGTGGCTGATATTTATCTGTTGTGTTGCATCAATTTTTGCGCTGGCTGAATGTTGTGTTAAAGAATCTTTTTCCTGTGAAAGAAGGTTATTTTAAGAGTTGTTTGTATGATTGAATTTGAGCTCATTCAAAGATAGTGTCATGACATTTTTAATAATGAAGATTTCTTTGTTTCCCTGGCAAAAAAAGAAAATAAACAACAACATCGGTGTTTGCGATCGATCAAATAGTTATTTTAAGCATCGGTATCGGCCCAGGATTTCACAGTCCTGTGGTAAATGTGTCGCTGTGGCACCAGACCCCGTGTCGGGATATCCTTCCATCTCTGCCTCACCTGATTGGATGGAGAGCGTGGCGCCGCTGGACGCTCTGCCCGCCGCGTTGACAGCCGTGACGCAGTACGACCCGGCGTTGCTCGGCCTCATCTGCTTTATCAGCAGACTGTGCGTCTCGCCCTCAGATTTAACCACATGGAAGGCATCGCTCCGGATCTCCACATTATTCTTCCTCCATGTCACTGAGGAGGCAGAGAAAAACACATTCACACTCAGATGACAAACAGAATAAAACCTCCCACAGAAAAAAACGGATATAGCACAATCCACCTTACAAAGATAAGTCATGAATAAAGCTCATCGGTTTTGGTTTGTACAGATTTTCACTGAAAAAGATTCTTTAAAAGATGGATTTTAATCAGATTTTATTCCCTCACGTAAAAAAATAGTTTCTGCTGCAAGAAGACACTCATCACTGCATTTTTTCAGTAAACACGTTCTTATGAAAACAGTGAATTAAAAAATGCAAAAGCCGATTATCTATAAAAAATTATTCATAAAACGGTTGTTAGCTAAATTACTGTATTCAGTTACAGTGATTATTAGTGCATTAAATATTATCTTTAAAACCGTATTATCAGCTGGAATATTTATATATATTTATATATAAAAAACACACAAAATGAGCCATAGTAATTAATACTGTATACACTGTGTACTCAGTTGTACCTGCAGGGGGCGGGCTCCCAGTGATGATGCATTTCAGCGAGACCTCGGAGCCGCTGGATCCCGCGGTGTCCACGAGAGTCCTCTCAAACCTCGGGCCCTCCGCTGGCTCCTCGTCAGCAGACAGGTAGTCATCGGACGAGCCTCCTGAAAACAACAAGTTCTCCAAGTTAAATTTAAGACTTTTTAAGACTGTTTTATTACCACTTAGGAGGAAATTTAATGCCAACTTTCTTTCGTGACAACTGAAGTGACTAATTAAGTCAAAAATAAAGCAATACACTGACGTAAATAACACCTGTACCGACGTTACAGAATTTATTTAATCCCACAAAATGACAAGAAAAAAAATTAAGGCCTGTGTAAATGAAATTCAATACTTTTATTGAGAAAATATTACATTTAGTGCTTTTTTAAATACTTTTAAGACCCAGTGGGTAGCAAAAAAAAAAAAAAAAAAAATCTGATTCAGTGTTCAATTTAAATAATCTTAAATTAGCTGAAGACTTCACCCCAACACTAACTATCCAGTGTAAGAAAAAAAAGCTAAATCTAGGACAAATATTAGAAAAAAAATCATGTATTTAGTATTTAGCACTAAAATGCAATACAAGACGTATTTAGTAATTAGTTAATCATCTCATAAATTAATTTTGCAGGATGCCTCCTGTACAGAAGGTTGGGAACGCCCTTAAAGGTTCATATGTTGGGTTCACAGAATCCAGAAAAAGATGGACATTTGATTTCTGAGGGGACATTTTGAATGTGACACTTCAGTTCAGGCTGGTCATTGCAAGCAGCAGTCACTGTTGTGTGAAATTGCCTGAGAGACCTGTGGATCAGGGCACACACACCCCAAAAATATTTTCACTATAAACCTTAAAATAAAATTTTAAAAAAGCCACCAAGAAAGACAAAAATGCTGATTTTGTTTTTCTCATTTCAAGTATTTGTGGAGTCGTGTACAGAAGTACCAGGAAGCCACACTTGAGTAAAAGTACAGATATTTTTTAAAGTCAAGTTAAAGTCACCTGTTAGAATATTACTTGAGTAAAAGTATTATGTCGTTACACACCGGACGTGAATAAAGTAATTCGCGTGAATGAATTACATATAAAGTCAATGTAAAGATGCAATTAGCTGCGAGTTCCGGTCGGGCGTTAAAAAATCCGAACTTCCTCGGCGAGCGACGCGAGTAATCGTGCGAATGAAGCGAGTCAAAACAAAAGATTCCAGCGTCCAAACTCGGGCGAATTAAGTGAGTAGATTATTTTATTCACGTCTGGTTTGAACACAACGTTACACTATCTGATATTTAATGTACTTAAGTATCAAAAGTAATTTCAGATATTAAATCTACTAACGTAAAAGTACAAGTAAATGCTGTTAATAAAAAAAAGCAAGGGGTCAGAATTTTGAGAATTATGAAGATTATTCTTCTAAACATGTAAACCACATTACACTTGAAGAAAAACGACATCTTCATAATTTAAAAACGATACTTTGCCGATTTTAAACTCTGTGTCATCTTAGTGTGAGCAGTGTTTGCAGATAAACGGTTCATCTGCATCTTAAATGCAATATTTCTGAAGTTTTGGAAAAGCATAACAGGTGCATCATCTGGTATGAAGAATATTTCACTTCTTGCAAAATATGGCCACGGGTGTTCGTCTCCATCACAACAGTCATCTGTGGTTTTTGTCCGTTACGTGATTAACTGATGATCTAACCTGCAAGCTAGGACCACTGCCTGTTTGTTTTTTTGTTTTTTTTGCAGTAAGCAAGTTACTTAGTAACACAGATGCTTAGGGGAGTAAAAGTGAAATATAAATACTCAAGTAAAGTACAGAAACGTCCTCATGAAAGACGACCTACCTTCCTCTGGAGACCTGGGTTCAGCAGAACGGCCTTTCTTGCTCTTGCGAACTTTCCCGTCTCTCCTCCTGGTCTTGTTTCTCTCGTTGTTCCTGTCTGCAGCACATTCGGTCTCCATGGGTTCATCCTCCACCAGGATGGTGGGGATGTTCAGTCTCAGGGCCGGGGACGCCCGCCCCGCCTCCGCCTTCCTCCTTTTCAGGAGCGGGCTGACGGAAGGAGTGGGTGACGGGGTGAGCCGCGGGGGCTTGGGTGGGTACTGGGACCCCGGGTCCCTCGCAGTTATTGGGGACGCTCTCTTCCCATTGGGGCTTGGTGATCTACGGTCTGCTTTGTCGTCCATCTTTAAATTCGTCCCCGGATCTCTGACGGGGGATGAGGATTTCGGAGACGTGGAAACAAGTGCGTCTTTGTCAGCCGCTGCAGAGCTTCCAAGGGTTTCCCTGTGTGCAAAGACAAAGTTATGTAATTCTGACAATATGGAATAAAAATATTTCATTTCAAGTGGTGTGAAATTTTTTTGCGTCCAGATTTGTTGACAAATCTTACAAAAAGGAAAAATACAAAAGACACGCATGTGATTTTTACAAACACACAAATTCATGAGTAGAGATTTTCTCCAAACCTGGTGAGGCTTGTCCTTGTGGCTGTTGGCAATGGTTGCCCTGGTAACTGGTGATCTGGTGGCGTCTCCATGGTAACAGAGATTTTCCCTGTGCTTCCTCGTGATGAGCCATCCACTGGTTTCCCCTGTGAATCTGCATGTGTCATCTTACTCTTTTCAGGGTTTTTACTTTGATTCCCGAGACCTTTGCCTTGGGCCTGTGGAGGAATCTGCACTCCGTCCCTCTCCCCGACTTTCCTGTCCTCCAGGGCTCGCTCCCTCGCCTCCAACTTTTTAACCACTTGGGGAGGAATGGGCTCCAGTTTCCCCGTGGTCAGCCTCTCTTTCTGCGACAGCTGCTCAGTGGAATACGCCTTCTTCAAGCTCGGCTTCCCCACAAGCTTCTTGATCCTCTGGAGCTCTTCGGCGAACTTGCTCTGGTAGCTCTGGACCCTCTGGGAGTAGCTCGTCTTGTCCTCTAAAGACGAGGCCCGTTGCTTGAACGCTGCTCGCTTCTGGGCCGCGCCCTGCAGGATGCGGTCCTCCTCTTTGCCGGGGCCTCCCGTCTTCTTTCCGCTGTCGTCGGAGTCGCAGGAAGCCGCTCGTCCAAGTCTCGATCCTGGCAGATCCACACTAGCCCTGCGCTCCTCAAAAGCACGGACCTTGTCAAAGATCTTGGGCCCTGCGCGAGCCAGTTTGGGTGTCATGACGACACTGTTAGCACTCGATGCCTGGTCTGTCTTAGAAGATTGGGGATCTGAAGGTTTGGTTTTATCCGGGTCTTGGTCTGGGGTGCTGTTTTTGTGCGTACTGGGGGGTGGCTGGGGAGAAGACAGGGGGACACGGGGGGACAGCCCGTGTGATTCGTCTGCAGTTTGAGTCCTAGAGGGGTGAGGATTGAGGGGAAATGGAGGTGTGAAGTTAGAGCTCTAGTGCAGTTTTCGCAGGCGTTGGAAGAGTAATAAAGAAGCAGATGAACGTCTGTTTTGTCTCATGATTTCAGATTCACCACTGAGTTCCTTGTGTTTGTTTGTGTCTCATTTTCAGAGAGCAACACATCAGACAGTGTCACATGAAATGGCAGATAAAGGAATAGAAATGATGTTGTAAGATTTCACACATTCTTAAGAACTTAATCAAACTGTGGTGAAGTGGAAGACACCCTAAGACAATAATAATTGGACATTTTAGGCATGTTGCAGCAACAAAATTGCAGATTTACAACATGAACTCTTACAAAATGCCAGAAAATATAGCCCTGCTTTAACTTCAAATACAAAAACGTCATGCCTAAAAAGAACATGTGAATCACATGATCATTAATTTGTGAGAAACACTCATGCTAATAATATTAGCTCGGATCAAAGCCAGCAACCCATGCATGCCACAGCAAACCTATAAAGATATGGTGTTCATCCAAAAGTGAGGGGCAGCTCTAGAAAACATGCAGTGGGTAAAAAGGGTAATCACAGTTTTCAGAAGTGCTGAATAATACATATTAGCAGACTGATCCATTGTGTCCTCTCCAATGGATTTAAGAAATATTAACAATTATATTTTTTAAGACCAGTATTCATTGTTAGATTGAAACCAAACCACACTCACAGCAAAAACAAACAGAGTCGAAGGAAAGTGTGACTTCAAAATAAAAATGGGAAATAACACTGTATGAACAAAAAGCTTGAATATGTGAAATAAGAGTAAAAGCAATGAATGGCTTCTGTAACTTATTACGTATGGAGTACAATTTTTGCGAGTTGGGTCACTGGAGGATGTAATGTCTTATGTGTCTTTGCAATTTGGGGATTGTGGCCAGTCTTTTTTGTTTTTTTTTTAGTGGAAAAATAAAATGCCATGTGCTATAAGGGCATAGAAAAAGTCCTCCCTCTGTAGAGGCTGAACATGCTCCCATAGTAGTCGCTGCCTACAGAAACACTTTCCTCGGACCCCTGTACAGGCCGCGCCAGGTTAGCGTGAGACGCCCGGATCAGCGGTTCCACACCCAGGTGACGGACAGGGGGGGCCCCCTCAGCGGGAGCCCCACCGAGGGCTTGCCTGGCAGGGTTTGTGGGGTCCAAGTGGGGCCCCGGAGGGCGGGAGCCCAGAGCGCGGAGCTCCCGCTCCACCACGGGGTCATAGGCGCCAGGGAGGGTGGCCCTGCGATCGGAGGCGTCGGGGTTATAGTCCATCATCCCGCCTCCCTCACCTGGAAGACAAGACCAAAAATATAAAAATATGGCATATTATAAAAATATAGCATATTATAAATAGTAGACAATTACAAACAACATGATAGAGATCAAGAAGGGACAATTGATATTTATGTCATT
>JAOVVB010061308.1:0-14329 GCA_028570985.1 Heterobranchus longifilis | reverse complement strand
TTACAGTAGGAATATGTAAACAGTACATTCTGTATGAGAGCTGCAGAGTTTAGAGAATATATACAGGGAATATTGACTGGAATGTGCAAATGTTCACATTATAGACGATATATGAATGTGCTAGTAAACCAATAAAAATTGTATAATATATCATCATTTATTAGTTGATGTATATTGTGTAATGAATACATTTAATCTGCAAAGTAACTAACTTGATCAAATAAAACCTCAAAATAAAAATGTATTTAATTATCCAAATAATTCAAATGAAAAGCAACAAATCGTCACATTTGACAAGCCGGAAACATGAAACGATTAACGAGTTGCCAGTTAATTTTCAATCGACTAACTGACTTTGACTTATGCAAAATCTAAATTTGTAAAGTAACTTGTAACTAAAGCTCTCAAATAAAATTTGTGGAGTTTGTGTAGGGGAGTATAATGTAGCATAAACGGAAATACTCAAGTGAAGTACCTCAAAATGAATACTTGAGTAAATGTACGTAGTTACATTCCACCACAGGAAATATCCGATCAACACTTGGGCATACCAAAAATGGACATCTTTAACAGCATTGGACACAATAAAAAAAACTGTCTATTAGTTAGTGTTTCAGTTTCACTGTGACTCTGCCACCATGTCTGTTCAGATTTTTTTAGTTTTTTTTTGTAGATTCTTAAAACATTCCCGACACCTGCTCACATATCACTGAAAAACAGTTTTGATTTACTTGTGAGTCGTGCTCCTAACCCTTTGCTATCCCATCATGCCAAGTCATTTAAGGCATCTGTGGCCTCTCTGGCCCAGCCTCTGCAGCCCCATCAACCCCCCGCCGCGGCCCACAACAGCGCATGCCCACTTGGCTGGGCCAGTCGGGAGGGCAGCCGGGCCAGGACTCCCAGGACTCCCAAGCATCCAAAGCAGCTGGAAGTCCCATCTTCCCATCCTGCTTCTCAGCAAAACAATCAAAACACAGAAAATCTATAATAAATCAGTCTCAGGCTCTATCTGGGAAAAAAAGGGAAAAAAGGGGGGCTCAGTCAAGGAAATTGCTGTTTGAAAACTGAAAACAATGAATTTTCTTTAGTAGTTTGGAGAAAGCAGGTTAGACAAATGGCTTTGAGGTTGCAAGGTTGTGTAGGTGTGGGCGGGGCGTCTGGGCCACCCCTGAAATATGATTGGTCAATGCAGGTGCCACCCCAGTAAGAGAGCCTTTAAGAGGCTGTAGCTGACTCCAATATAACGTTAGAGTGAATATATTGGTATCATATGAAACTAGACGACCTAAGGAATCCATTGGTAGCTTATGGGGGAGGGGGCTAAATAACGCCCCAAAGTTAGGGTACATTTTGACGAGGGAAAAACTGGCATGGTTCTATGGGTACCCACAAGTCTCCAGACTTTATGCTATAATCTCATGCAGTTTGGGGCAAAAAACCTGCAGTTTTTCTCATGCAGTATATATGTTTTATTTCCTCCTATCCTAAAAATAGTGTATTCGAATATTTTGGCATACTGGGGTCCATAAACAGTCTTAGAATTGCATTCTTATCCCTGCATAAGTCAGTGCCCCACTTGGGCCACCCCAGTCCAAAAAGTCTGGAAACGCCACTGGGTGTGGGGACTGGAACTATAGTGGGTGAGATGAATGAGTAAAGCCGACTGTAACGGCTCCTTTCTACAAATAACCATCAATAACACCGTTTTTATTTTTTCAAACAGCATGATAAATTAAGGAGCTCTTAAAATCTGCTGATCACCATGCCTCAGTCCTGCAATTTATATAAAGGCAGAGCTGAGGTAATGTGATTACCTCTGGATTGTGCATTTGCAATTGTGCATAAGTGAATGCACAAGTCTGCTGATGTGATTCACAGTTCAAACTTACTTAGCCTCATTGAGTTAACCCCTCTAACCTAAACAACTGTAATGGAGAGCATGAAAAATCCCCCTCTCTCTTTCTCTCTCTCTTCTCACACCCCCCAAGCACACACACACACACACACACACACACCCCCCCCACACACACACACACACTCTTTAGTCTGACCACCCCAAAGCTAATGCAGTTGACTCAGAAGGTCATCTGCAGTTCACCGTGAGGTTAGAGATAAAAAAAAACATGTATTCTCTTTTTGTGTTTGCTCTCGTCTTCTGGGGATGAAAAGGAAAAAAAAAACCCACAAAGGTAGGAGGGGGAAAGAAAGATGTCTTCGATCTTAGCTTGATTTGTCCTCATGGTTTTCAGGAAAGCAGAGATTATTTTAATAATCATCCCAGACGCTTCAATTTGAGCTGTATGACTCCTATAAGTAAAATCAGATTATAAGATTTTCTTTAAAAAAAAAAAGAAAGTCCTCCCGACAGCGGTGTCTATTTTGGTGGGCTCACCACTGGGCCCAGTTGTTTACATTAAGATGAGCTGGATTCTTTCTCTCTCACTCACTCGGAGTGATTTGAAGTTTGCTCTTTCATCCATGTAACTAACGCCGAGCGAGGCCAAGCTAGACTGCATCTGAATGGGCCTCGGAGCTGCGAGAGGAAGAGATTCATAATCACAGGCGAGATGACAGGTGGATCAAATTTCTAAACTTTTTGTGCGAGCGGTGACAGGCTATCAGTCAGGAGGCAAAGATGGTGTTTTCTTAACCCCGGAATTGCATTAAGTTGACATCCTGCTGTAGCGGAACTAGGTGACATATTGATGTGGAGGAAATATAACAGGCGGGAAGCTTTAAGACTTAAGGGCTTGGCAGGAAAAAAAAAATTACAAGCAAGAGGGGTTTGGTGTTTTTATGGGTAACAGTCAAACAAAGCGACGATCTTTATGGTCTGTCTGTGAATATGGCTCTGCAGCAGTAATGTTGCTGCGTTAGAATAAAAGTGCAACAAAACAAAAGAAGCCACAAAGTGAAATCAATGATGCTACTGTTAATTATGATGATATAAAAAGGACATTTCCCATAAGAAAAAAAAACAACACTTTTATCGATTAATACACGGTAAACACCAAATGGACACCCTACAGCAATTTTTCAATTTAGAACTTGAATGGTGATGGCCCCCCGTAAGCCGAGAGAGTATATTGGTGACTAAAACCCATGCATCAAATCAAAGTGGAGAGTGTTACCATAAGCATGAAGACAAACTACTCTCACGTTTCTAAGTACAGAAGTCTATGTTCAGTTACTTTGTCACAAATCACTGCAAGGCTTCCCTCCCAATCCGTCATTTCAGGATTACCGGGAGTTTGCGTGGCGCTGCCATCGGCACACAAGCCTGTCACCTGCTCAGTGGGGGTAATAATTGCTATGAAATAACGTTATGGACAGCTGAAAGGTAAGAAGTGCTCTGATTGACTCCGAGGATTCCTGTTTTACACTTTGTCAGGGTTCTCGGTTCTCCTTAACTCTCCGCTCTTTTTCTCCAGCCCCCCCCAACCCCCAACTCTTTTTCTTTTCTTTTTAGTGCTATGGATTTGTTGTCATGGAGGCCTGACAATCTTGCTGACACATCTGTCAGAAAATGATTTTTTTTTCCAGCCGGCCCCTGATTGACTCCATTTGTGGGGTGTGACTCTATCAGAAAATGCCAGTCTCCTGCTCATTCAGTCATCCTTTCTGTGACTGGTGGAGAGTCAGACAGAGAGGAGAAGAAAAGAGATAGAGATGGGGAGGCAGTGATGGAATAAAGGAACCAAAGCCTTCATTAAAATATCAGTTTTATGTTTTAACTCTTGCCATGTTTCCTTTGTGTAATTTATGTCATTCCCAGAGTATATTCTGCACTGACAGAAGAAGAGATGAGACTGAAGATGGGACGCCAGGGCAGAGAGTGAGCGGTCACGCTACATGGCGACGCACTGCACGCCAACAAACAGGCGTAGAAATCTGTACTAGAGCGGCATGTGCATAGCAAATCACACGCTACACGACATGCATCTGACAGTGAACAAGAGGAATTTGTTGCGCTCGAACACCTGAGACAAAGATGGGAAGGAGGAGGAAAGAGGAGTGTCACTTGTGTGTAACACAACACAAATCTGATCTTTTGTAATACAGAAGTCTTTTGATGTTAAATGCTGAAGTAGACGAAACAAATTAATAAAAAAATATAGACAAAGGTCCAACATCCAGTGTCGGGAGGGTTACTTTTCAAACGTAATCCACCACAGATCAATCATGTCTCTCAACATTTTACTACAGCTTAATTTATCCATATCTTCTTTATGGAAACATTGTATGGTCAAGTACATATTCCTCCAGTATACATCACATTCATATTATTCAAAACATTTCAACCTTCTGCTCCTTTATTTCATAAACTTATGCCCACACCTTGTAAGGTATACTTTCAGTTAAATTCTGAAAAATATAAATATACACACATGGAGGACAGATAACCTTCACCCATACTGTCACACTAATACTCAGTTTTCAATACGATACAGAGGATCTATACTGTGGAACACTTATATCATTATTACCAAACAATCACCATCTCTTAACAGTTGCTGAGGAGCTCCCTGCTAAATCAAATACTCACATACACAACCTGTCCTGACATTACAAATATCTGCTACATCTACATACGCAAACACCCCAGGCACCTTCTTTTTATTTTTTGTCTTAATGTCTTATTTTACTTTATTATTATTGCTATCTATGGCACTATTTCATGTATTATCTGAAATTGAAATTGAATTACATTTCTTAGGTAACAGACCTCACTTTTGTACAAATAAATAAACTCTCAAACTGAATACATGCCCTAAAATGTTATTTTTTAACGTATCCCATTACTCATTACCCATACAGATTACTCAAATTAATGTAATCTAAATACTGTGGATTACTTTTTGGAATACTTATTTGTCTGTCTCTTATATTTCCAGAAACACATTCCTGACAGTGTCCTGGCTGTGCATCTGTGCGTCGTGTGGCACAAATTGTTTCACTTTTAAAACAAAATCTGTAAATGGGAAATGTGTGCATCATATGAATTTTAGAACAAATAAAAACAAAGTAGAAGGGCTCTCTGAGAGCGCAGACCTCTGCCATGTCTCACATTGTTAACGAAAGTGAAAATTATCACAGTGTCGGGCTGTGCCCCTGACTTTGGTTTGACTTTTTAGTGTTATATTGCATTTTTCATGTTTTGATTTTCTGTTTTCTAGAGGTTTTGGTTTTCGGTTTGTAGGTTTTCATTGCTGCATGTATTCATTGGTTTTTGGTCTGTTTCCTGTTTTATTTTGTATTTATCTCCTCCTGTGTTCCGCCCTGTTTTTCCGTCCACTCTCTCACTCCACACCTGTCCTGTGTTCCTCGTTATGTCTCTCTGCTCACAGTGTTTCCTTCAGCACCTGTGTCCCGTCCTCGTTGGTCCTTCCCAGCTCAGAGTGTCCACTACTGATCAGCTCCCAGTGTTTTCACCTGTTCCCCATTCTCTGATTAGTTTACTTTTTGTATATCAGACCTGCTTTCAGGATGTTGGGTCCTTGCTCGTGTCAGGTTGTATGTTGTGTCGATGTTAGTTTGTTCCTGGATCCTGTTGGTGTTCTTGTCAGTTTCTCTAGTTTTGTATTTTTGTATTCCCTCCTGCCTTTTTGTATATGGATTTTATTTTTTTCAGCTTTTTTTTAAATAAAGCTTGCCTTCTGTTTTTTCAACCTGCCTGCAAGTCTCTACATTTGGGTCCTCCATTTCCTAAACTACACATTGTGACAAACATGCTACACCCTTCCACCAACTTTCATGAAAATTGTAGTTTTTTCTGTAATCCTGCTGACAAACAAACCAAACCGAATATGTAATCCCGTTACTTGTATTCGATTACTCCCTCACCCTGTCAGCAGCCACATCATGAATTTGTCAAACTGCATTGTGGGAGGTAAAAAAAGACATGCCTCTCCCTCAGATCACCCAGTTGTTATTTGTGCCTGAATGCAGCAGCTGGTATTAGTCTCTCAAAAGGCAGAAGCAGTGTCCGTGATCCTCCAAGCCTCACATATTCTTTTCTATGGCTTATCAGTCGGGAAACCAGAGGAGCTGTCCAGTCTCATTCTCTCATTGGAGAACACATGTCAGGACCTATTTGCCACTGGTTACTTTGAGAGTGACATCAGTGATGACCTCTTGACCCCGGCTGACGGAGAAATGCTTCTGCAATAGTTTTCCATTACAGAGGCGAGAGAGCACGGACACCAGACGGATATGTTGAAATGGGAAAATAGGAAAACTGGAAAAAGGCATTTAGACCTGTATTTGACCTATCATGTTTCAGTTTTCTGCGGGAGGCTTTTATGAAATGAGTATTTGACCCATAAACAAAGCCTTTGTCATCTCCCTCCTGTGTTTTCCATGACCGGCTTGGTTTTGTCCTCCTTTTTGTCTTGGTGACGTGTACCTGCTCGTCAGTCTGGCTGTGTGAATCAGCCTTGAATGTGTCTGTAGAGTTCAAAATTAGGGGACAAATTGTTGTGACCGAGCTTTCGACATGCCTCTCAACAGGTTGGGTACCGGCGTTTCATATAGATCTGAGCTGAGCTAAGTCGACGCCCATGTTTGTTCAACCAAGAGCACTCTGCTTGAGATTGCCTTTGCACTTTTCCAATAAAATACATACTATGAGGATACAAGCTGAATCCCAAATTTGAAATAGATGCAATGTACTGGTTTTGCAATACCCAGAAAAAAAGAACCTAGAACCTGGAATTGTTCTGTGAACTGAAAATAAAAGAAACATGGTTTATAGGACAGACCTGAAACAGGTGTGACATTGAACTAACATGCTGGGTGGTATATTCCATGTACATTTACATAATGTCATATGTACTTTTTTGACAAATTCATTCAAAGAATGTTTTAACCATGGACTATTTCATTTATTCATGTATTCTTGAGGACAATGCACATTGATCAACATAAATGTAAATGTGCCAGTGTTAGCCAAAAGGCAAATTTTTCGACTGTTGTCCCCCGGCCTGGTGTGAAATTGGCCATAAAATAGGTGGACGTAGCCTCCAGGTCTGAGAAGTAAAGCCTGCCTTAAACTTGCATTATTTCTAATGGCCAGCAGGGAGCCAAAAGAAGGTTGCAAAAAGAAGTCCGATTGTATAGAAGTCTGAGAAAATGATCCAACATTTCACTTGATTTATTACCTCAGTAAACATGTTTTGTTTATGGTCTGAATCGTTAGTTTCCAGTCTTCTTCAGTACAGTATGGTGTTCATTTGGGAATTATGGTTCCATTTAGACTCAAATTCACGATAAAGCAGGGGGTGCTTTAGGGCATGGCTACTTTGTGATTGACAGACCCTACAATGGCAAAACCCCTCGCTCGTCCCCATCCACCCTCTCATCCAAATATGGTCTCTCAAAAAAAAGATGGCGACGGCCAAAACTCGAGGGTCATGGCTAGAAGGTAACCCTAGATTTGCCAGAGTCTTGAGCGGTTAGGCATTCATTTTGTATAGTTAAGGTTAGATTGGTATGGCATAGCCATTAACCATGAATGGTTAGGGTTAGGTGGTCGGGAAATGAGTCTCGCAAGAGTTTTTTTGTTGTTTTTTGCAAATCTAGGGTTACCTTCTAGACACGACCATACTCGAGGCTTCACGACTGTAGTCCACAAACCATGGTGGCTACACCCCCTTCTTTTATGCAGTGTATGGTTTTAACTACATTTATGTGCTTTCTTTCTGAGAGTTGGATGAGAAGATTGATACCACTCAGGCCGATGCTAAATATGAAGCTACAGCCAGCAGCCAGTTAGAAATCTTTATCTTAGCATGAAGATTGGGAATGGGGAAACAGCTAGTTGGTCCGAAGGTGAAAAAAAAAAATCAAAAAACACCCACTGTAGCATTACACCTAAAGCAGAAATCAACACATAATATAATCGTCACCGTGAGGTTACTGGGCAACCAGCCGAGACTCCAGGAAGCTACTGCACCCAGTTAACACTATAAAATCACAATTTGACATTTTTACATGTCACAGGTTTTGTCTGCATTCAAGAAACCAGATATAACATGGTAATCTGTGAGTTTAGGGGTGCTAGTAGGCAGATGCTTTTGTACAGAGCCAGGCTCGCTGTTTCCCCCTTTGTCGCCTGATTATGTTTTAAAATGGGGGAGCAAACTTGGAAAGATACATAATTGACTGGCGGTCTGGGGTACTACATCACCTAACTTCTTGGATTAAGAAACAGCCACCTGCACTAGATTAGATCCCAGATAATAAAATCAACACTGCTAATTCAAAAATATTAATAGCCAAGAGCCGACTCTACGGGGCGCCCGGTGGCTCACCTGGAGCGTGCGCCCCATATACTAAGTATACTGAGTATACTCAGTACATTTACATTTTAACAGTAACCCACAGTTGTTTGCTTGCTGAAAATGAACTTTTAAGTAAGTCTAACCTTTTTTCAGGATAAATCATGGTAGAATATAACACAAAACCAAATATGTGGAGTAACACTGACATAATTCATATACATAACTGGCAGTATAATCTCTATTCACAAAATGTTGTGAGCTTGTGCTACATTTTCTCTGATGCCACAAGTCTGTCTCAGTCACTGGTTTTCAAGCTGGGGGTCCCAACCCCTACTAGGGGTCCCCAAAGCTTCACAGGGGGTCATGAGGCCTTCTTGATTTTAAGGGGTGGAAGACACCTTTTTTTTTTTTAATATACAGTTGGCCTATATCACAGCATTTCATTCATTTCTGGGAAGAAAACTATATGAAATTGTTCCTAAAGTTTAGATTATTATTTAAGTTAATTATTATAATCTCATAATTACGAGAAAATACCTCATAATTATTAGATAAGGTGTCTATTTTTTTTTCTTTTGGGAATCCAATGCACTTCCGTAGGTGTGGGGGGGCCCCCCCAGGAAATTTTGAGCGTCACACACTTCATTTCCTACATTGTGATTGTATGCACCAATTTATGCCTTTTCTGCATCAATTTATGGTGGAATGTCTTTATTTTTGTCAACACAGAACAAATGCACATGCTCTAAACATAGAAGGGGGGTGTGTGAAAAAGGTTGGGAAACTCTGGTCTAAGTAACCTCAAATAAAAAGTACTATGTGTAGTGCCTGCCAGTGCTGACTACTGTACAGATTACACGACTCACCAGCCCATCCATCAGACTCCCAGTCGTGACACTGCAATATAGTCTTTGACACTTGTAAATCTATTATATGAACGTTATTAATAGCATCTGTGGCGCTCCATCACAGTGTGATTGACAAATTACCGGCTGTAAACCATGAACAAGAAAGCAAACTGTGTGGGAAGATGTCCATTTAGAGTGCTGATTTATGTAATATGACATGGATGCTTTGATGGGGGTATTTCTGCCTTATTACCCATTAAGCTTCCCTACAGCTCATAAAGACATATGTCACTGTGCGGAAGCCTTGCAGGTCAGTCTGAAGAGACAGCGAGCGTGCTATAGCTCGTCAGCTACCACTGCTGGCCTTTGCCTTCGTGATAAATTACATTTATGAAAGCTGCAATTACCTGATTACCTCGCTGCTCTGGCTCCCACTCACTAGCAGGATTCATCACGGCCCTATAATTTCATTCAAATTACCCATGAACCTTAGTCCATAGTGTCAACACTAGATGCCATTGTGACCCTATTGAGTGTAAGTAATGTCCTCTGCGGTCAGCACAGTAGTAAGTGAAATAATAAGCTGTTTCTTAAAATGAACATCGAAGACAGACAGATATGATGCTAAGAAGTGACATCCCAGTCGCTCCGGACCCAGTGGAGGATATGAAAGGTGTAGTTTAGATGCTGGGATCGGCATGTAGAAGCTGACATTGTGACATAGCCCCCTGCACCATCTTCACCATGAGCCCCACGGGAAGCGAGCAGCAGATTATTATTTTCCGTTCCTCCTTTTCCCCAGCCAAAGCGACCTCCCCAGACCTCCTAATATACGAGCTGCCGTCCCCTCAGACCAGCTACACCTTGAGGATTCACAAAACAAACGGACTGCTGGGCCGGTATGGGCCCTCCCATGGTCCACCATCTCTTGCTCAGCATGGAGGCGGTACTTCTGATTCTAGCTTTCACACGCCGACTCCAACAAAAGCTATGAAATTTTATACTGCGCTAAACTCTTCCGTGGCACATCAAAGGTGATCAAGCTACAAGTTAAGTTTTCCATCTGCAGGAGGTGCCTCACAACGTGAAATTTGGCAAGAGCAGGAAGTTGATTTCCTCACGCATTCATAAATTCATTAGTCTAAACTTTTCAGTGTATCAGTTACATTAAGCCTCATTAACTCCTTTTTTCCTGCTTTATATTAGCTAATTAGCTCAGGGGTGGCCACAAATTAATTACCATCTTCTACAGCCTCATGCAATTGCATTGTGTTTATTTAGTCTCTCCTATTAACTTTTAATCTTTTCCTACTCGTAAAAACAGGCAATTAACATTTTTTGATAAACAAAAATGATGCTAGCTCAGGGATAATCAGCAGCTCTGCATGTCGCCCTGACAAAATTACCCCGTCAGCTAATTTGACCCTCGAACCATCCTCAGTCCAGACTGGCTCGTGTGTGGTTGAAGAACAGCATGTGACAAAGTGTGACCTTTATTTTCCTTTTTGTTCTTTTCTTTTCTCCAGCACTCCTTTCCCTGCACACAATGCAGTTTTGTGTGCAGCCTCATGATAGATGGCTATCACTGTGTTTTAGAAAATGTTGATATTCGTTTTTCCTTTGCAAAGCTTGAGTGAGGCAATCCAGTAATATGACAGCAGAGCATAGAGCGCAGAGATGCTGCAGAAGTCTTCAATTTTCCTCAGTGTATTTCAATAAACCAACACAATGGCTGCTTCATTAGCCCATTGATTCATTAATGTAGCCATCATTCTTCCTCATATTCACAGAGCGCAAACACTGATGATACAAAAGGTAACAGTAATGATAACTCCAGCCACGGTCGAATTCCTGTTAAGGCACCAGGCGGCTATCCGCTTTGATAAAGAGGCCCATTTATACGCTGTCTCCTACCACACGCTCATCCTTCTCCATATTCTGTGTATTGACCCGGGTTGTTCCTTTTATTACAAGCAGGTTTTTTATTGAAGGATGATTACATTGAATGATGTCAAGCGAGGGGAGAAAAGATCGACCAGAATAATGACGTTCCGGAGAGGGAGAAAGCGATGGGGATGGGCGGAGGGGTCGATGGCTGCACTTGCCCTGTCTTTCTGTGCGGCCTCACAAATTGAGTCGCATCCTTGCTCATCCATTATTTAAGGCCGATCGGACTCTCTTGGCAACTATGGATTTGATAATCATTCCCATGTCCATATTAAATATGTGACATAAATATCACAGTAGGGGCTTGTCAATAAGAGAGCAGCAGTGTGAAACTGGGGCGTAAAAAAGAGAAACTAATATATGGATATAGATGAGAAGCTTGTGCGGATGTTTTCCTGCTTCTGTAGTCTCAGGGATATTGGAATTGTACCACGTAACTACAAGTCTCCCTGCATACAAATAAGCAGGGCATGAAAACCTGCATCAGGTTTTTCTTAACACATTAAAATAACCTCTGAAACATTATTGCAAAAATTATTTCCAATGAGTCCTGACATGCAGCTGTCATTCCGGTGATGTTCTTGCATTTCATCCATTTTTTGTTTATGACCAAATAGCATGACATTCCCATCAGTCTAAGCTTCACGCAGTGTATGGTGGTGATTAGCAAAGCATGCTAACAAGCTAAAGTCCCCCCCAATAAAAACATGAAATTAGCAGAAGAAATTAACCCTTTGAACTCAGAAATGGTGCCTACATCAGCATTTTTGGCTTATTGTGATGTCATGTCTTCAAATGCTTCATATCCCTAAAATCTGCACAACCTCAGCTGAAAGGTTATGTAAGTCAATAAAACATAATAACTGAAATTGTGTCATAAATTACAAAAATCAGATTTTTCATGAAATTTTACCAACTAAACACAGAAAATGCTGCTGATTGGCTGTCAACGTTAGACGTTGTAGATTCGAGCAGGATTTGTGTGTGTGTGTGTGTGTGTGTGTGTGTGTGTGTGTTGTATTTTGAGGAGCTTGACTACAGTGTGCATCGCAGAGGTATAAAGGAGCTGAAAAACCGGTATTGTTACCCAGCTCTAAATGGATCAGATAGAAAATAGTCAGATAGAAAACAACAGGTTTTGTGTAAGATAATGTAGTAATTCATTGACTTCATACTGTATAAAACATCTGCTGTATTTATGCTAAATATACTGTATGAGCTTGTATTAAGACAGTATGTGATACTCACTCAGACATGCAAAATAAAATAAAAAAAGATAAAAAAGTAAAATGTAAAATACAATTGGTCATAATAATGTAAAACAACAGACAGAAGCTTTGTATGCTCATATGTACAACAGATATGCATGATGCATAACAGAGACCAGAGTCAGTGTTTCCACAGAATGAAAGAACTGATGACTTTAAAAGCTGCTGTGGTAATAAATCAGGTTTATTATGTGATTGTGCTTAAAAAAGCTCAGTCTAACACCTGCCTAACATCTGTCTCACACTCGGAGGATTATTTGGATGGATTTGGAGTTAAGTGTCTGCAGTTATTGGTTGGGAATCAGATGTACATGATGCATAGCACTGCACAAAGTTTCCCCAATTGTCTTGGCTCTCTGCTGTGAGCCTTCCACCACCACCCACTCAGATGATACCTTCAAATACAAAAGGGACATTTTTTACTCACTGAGGACTTGGCTGCACACAAACTGCACAAAACCTGTACAAACCTGCACAAAACAAAACCTGCACAAAACAAAACCTGCACAAAACAAAATCTGCACAAAACAAAACCTGCACAAAATCTGCACAAAACAAAACCTGCACAAAACCTGCACACAACAAAACCTGCACAGAACCTACATAAAACCTGCAACAAAACCTGCAGAAAACCTGCAGTAAAACCTGCACAAAACCTGCACACAACAAAACCTGCACAGAACCTACATAAAACCTGCAGTAAAACCTGCAGCAAAACCTGCACAAAACCTGCATTAAAAACCTGCACTAAACTCTGTCTCAGTTTACTTTCAGCGCAGTGAAACAATGGAACTGTAATCCTCCTGTTACTTCATAAAACACAGAGCCCATCTAATGTGGCATATCTATAATTTATCCGTGCGTTGAAGTACTCTATCTGCCCGTACATTACGCTGCCGCTGCAGATGAATGATTGACATCCTCTCACTCTAAAACCCACTTATTATTATTTCCTCGGCTTGGAGAGGCGTCTCACAGACACAACAACACGCCACATGCCTACAAAGAACTTCCTCCCGCTTTGAAATATGAGCTCAAATAAATCATTTGTTTAATTAATTAAGCAAATTAGGCAAATCCAGGGCCGGCTTGGCGGATGGAGCGGCGCCCTGGCACGAGCAGATTAATTAAGTGGATCCGTACGGGAACAGAGTGGCGGCGCACGTTAATGCCCTTGTTTGGTTTCAGCTGTCCTTTGCACACCGCCACCTGAGCGACACGCCGGCTCCGATTCAACTTGGTGTACGGAGCTGCACAAAAACAAGATGGACGCTGTAGATTCATGTTGTCGTTGTTACGCTGCAGTCAGACAGAATCAGACAGCAGACGTGTTCTGGACGACACGGGAAAAACTACAACCATCCGATGGAATGTCAGAACGGCAGAAAGAAACACATGACGATGTTCTGGTTTGACTCCCTGACGAAGGCTTGGTGGCAGTTTACTGTCGGTTCTAATGGGTTCTAATGGGTTCTAATGGGTTCTAACGGGTTCTAATGGGTTCTCGGTTTTCGAGAAGCTGTCCAATTCTAAAACATGTTTTACATATTTGGTTGTTGTATTTGTTATAGTATTGTTTTCATATTTTTATGGTAATTTGTTCTCGACTGTTGCAGTGTTTTATTCTTTGCTTTATGTTTTATATATGTTGTTTATATGTTGACTTTATGCACCAAACACCGAGGAAAACATGAAAACCAGAAGACATGTTTGTATGTATGATACAAACTGCGATACTTCTCGTATGATATTATACCAACGCTTTATGAGAATGCGTTGAATAAACTCAACACGGGACCACAGAAACTCAAGAACAAACACTCACAAAGCTTCTGCAGACACAATGACTCCGACATGCAACAGCACAGATCCTCTGCTGCAGCTGCAGCTGCAGAACGATGTATCAGCTGTCTGGTACAAAAACACCGGCACTCAGAGACTCTTCTTCTTCAGAAAACAACAACACGACTCTTCTGCAGGTACC
>JAOVVB010061297.1:0-14329 GCA_028570985.1 Heterobranchus longifilis | reverse complement strand
TCCAGAATGTAAACAGAAGCGGCGTGCTTTGCTGAGCCACTGACGTAATGCGTAACAAGGGATGTGACGTCGTCACGGTCCTAGGAACCGATTACCGGAACGAAAATGCACGTCTCTTAACGATTCCACGGTTCTTGGAAATTCGGAACCGGTTCCAACTCGGAACCCGTTCTCGATACCCATCCCTAGCCACTACTGCTACGTCCATTCTTTTTTAAAGTCTTATGTCGTGGACACATGCAGCCACTTTCTCAAGTAACAACCGGTAAATGTCCGCAGCTGTCAGTGGAATGTATGTCCAAGCCTGTCTCCACCGCACTCGCCGGCGAGGTTGTCAGCTGTGTGTCTGCCTGGCATACTGTGTCGGACAGCTGATTTAACCCACCAGTCTCCATCGATATAGTGGCATGTGTCCAGGGCCGGCCCTATCATTTTTGGAGCCCTAGGTGAAATCTGTTTAGGACGCCCCCACACCCATCCCACACACCAATCTTTTTCTTCCCCTCTGGGTTGTGCCTAGATGGTAACCCTAGATGTGCGAAAACTTAAATGCAACAAACTTTTTTAAATTACTTTAAACAAAAAGTGTAACTGATTAATAAGTCAAAATTGCTATTGTAAGTTAACAGTTAAACGGTTAATTATTAACATCCCTAATACTAACTAAAGTCACCCAAGGCACTCCCTGTTTGAAAACATAAAAATGTGGTGCACACTGTGCTGTATTTAGTCAACTCAAACGCGAGTATCCATTGGTGGTACTTAAAGCTGATGTCACTGGGAGGGTTTCTGTACGAGCATTTCAGATGTGTAGTGGAGTATGTCAACCAGTGAAGCTGCACCTTCACTCTCCACTCAGTCCTGGGTGTGAAAGGATGGGGGCAGTGGGGGGTGGGAACCCTTGCTCATAAATCCCCAGTGGAGTGGAACATTGTGTACGCGTGTGCCTGCATGTGTGTGATTGCGTGATTGTGCACAGATGAATGGGCAGCAAGTAAGAGGGAGGAAGAAACAAATTGAAACTCTGGATATTGAACTTACTGCTCTCCATTTCACTCTGTTTATGGTCATCAATGTGTTCATGGATGGCAGAGAGAGACATAAAAGAGAAAAAATGGAGAGAAGTGTGTGACAGAAAAACAGGTGGAATTCCTCAGACCGGGGAGGCATGCAGAGACTAGTTTCCTCAGCCCCCTGCAGGCAGACGAACCCAATATGTGCAGACTGTAGAGTGTATTAAAAGCAGACACTGGCCAAACCCTGGCCAGATATGGGGATGACCTGAAAAAACTTGTATTTGATCATTAAAGAATTCCATAGAAATCATTGGAACTTGTAAATAGGGTTGTAATGCCTCTGATACTGCCTAAAATGCTGGTATAGGTATCGGTGACTACATGAGTCTATGCACCGATCCGATACCACATAATTTAGCCCCGAAAAAAAATCAACTTTAAAGTAGTTTTCCCCCAAATACAACAGACAAATTAATTCTTCGTCACTCTAAAACTGCAGCCTACACAGCAAGTTGCACCGTGCTGCCACAGAGAGAATAATTTATTCAGTTTCACACTAGTGTTGCCAATTTTAGTTGCTGTTGCACTACTGTTTTATACAGTTACTGTACCATTTACATTTTTAAAATAAATGTATAGGTTTTTTTTTAACACACTGGTATCGGTACTCTGTATCGGTCGGTATACAAGTTACGGTATCGAAATTGGTATCGGTAAGGGGAAATGGTATCGGAACATCTCTACTTCTAAAGTAGCCTCAAGTCTAACCCTGACCAGAAGAGTTGAGAAAGTGCAGAGAGGAATGCGCTCTCTAGGGCAACAGGTGTTCTGCCCCTGTGGAGGCTCCTGGGCATGAGCTTGTAGTGGAAAGGGGACAAGTGTGGGTGTTGGGAAGTGTGGGAAAGAAATTCAGTTGTGGGAAAGGATGATAAAGTTGTAAAATTGTGAGTCTGAAATGCATCAGACCTTGATAACTGAAATATGTTGGTATACATACCAATATCTGGCACTGCAGGATACTATTACCTAGACCCCACTACATCCATTATACTGATTTTATATAAACAGACTAGTTTCCTCAGCCTCCAGCAGGTAGCTGGAGGCTAACCTAATATGTGTAATGTTTAGAGTGTATTAAACACAGAGCCATTTACAATGGTCAAACCAAGGCCAGAGATATACAGAAACATGTTTATGGGGATGTGTTTGGAAGTACACCTGAAATAGATTGAATTTGATCATCATGGTCAAGAATCCCATACAAATCATTGGAACTTGTAAGGTTGCCTAAAGTCTAACCCTGACCAGAACCAATTCAAACAAAGATATCATCAAGGTAATCCCTTGTCAAACTAAAGCCTTGTTCAAGCAATTATGCTGATTCATGACTGATCCAAAGGTCCGCCCTCGTAACCCTCCCGTTTCTGTCATTCTGTTTCCCAACAGGAAGACAATGAGATCCCGTCCAGTGTGTTAGTCAAGGACTCCCTCAAGACCCCACAACCAAGCCAGTATGATGCGGAATCCATCATTCCTGCTCCGTCTGTTAGCGGCTCCGTCGACGGCAGCCGCGCCCATGAGGAGGGTCTTCAGACCATTAGCCTGTCCTCCGATGACGATGACCTCGTAACACACCGCGAGGATGAGATTTGCGAGGGTGAGGCCGCGAGCATGGGCACTTCCCACACATTTGAGAGAAGGGCTGACAAATTCAAGCGCAATAGCCTGAAGAAGGTCGACAGCCTCAAGAAGGCCTTCTCGCGCCAGAGCATCGAGAAGAAGATGACCCAGATCACCACCAAGATCGTGCCACCGGAGAAGCGTGAGAAAATCAAGAAGAGCCTCACCCCTAACCATCCCAAGAGTCCGACCGCCAAGTCCTCCACTTTCAAGGTGTCCCCCATGACCTTCAACGTCAAGAAGGTCAGAGACGGGGAGACCCCCACACCAGACATGGGCTTGCCCGGGGAAGAAGCCCATGTGGAGATCCCTGCTCTGGAAAGCTTAGATGGAGAGATTCCCTTGGCGGAGGTACACACCCAGGAAGGTGTTGTGGAGCAGGTCCTGGAGGTGCTGGCTCCCTCCACCCCAGAGAGCACGAAGGTAGAGCTGGCAATCAATGGAGAGGCTCCGAGCATTGAGTGCGAGATGAATGGTGATCGTACCGCTGGCCTGGCAGTTCCCGAGCACGATGAAGATATTGGCGAGGAGGAAGAAGAGGAGGAAGAAGAAGAAGAGAAACAAAAAAGCCCTGTTGAAACAGCAGCAGCAGAAGCAGCAGTAGCAGCAGAAGCAGCAGTAGCAGCAGCAGCAGCAGATGTCCAGATTCCCACAGCAACAATTGCTGTAGAGCAAGTGTCTTAATATGATTTTAGTAAGCATCAATTCTAGTTTCCCATTCTTTCTTTTCTTGCTCTTCATTTATGAACACCCAGCAGCAGGCAAAAATTATCCCTCCATTTTAAACAGTCTTTGAATTCTTAGAAACATACTCTCGGCTTCCGAAGGTAGTCCATTGTCCTTTGATCATTCCTGCAACACTACCTTTGATTATCACCAGTTTAGTCTAACAACCTTGACACGGACTGTATAAGCAACTAGACCTCACAGTGTATCAGAATCAAGTGCAAGTGCTTCCTAAACCCCGTAGCAGGGTTATCCAAAGAAAGCACCAATGCTGCACGAACGTACCATAACTCATCAGCCGGTGGCCACCTCTTCAATAGCAGCACATCTCCGGGGTGCCGGGCCAACTATCTCCCTCCTGCTGTGTTTGTCTGCCTCTGGAGCTCTCTTCCTCACTGACAGATAGCGTCTTTGTTCTTTGTGGGTTTTTTTGTGTGTGAAAAATAGTAAATCTTTGGCAACAGTGGTACTGCCCACAGCCTGTTGATGCAGTGTGTTGCCAGGTTGTGCAAGAGTTGGAATGGGGAAGTTTCAGGGTTTTCAGTGAAAAGGTCCTGGGGTGTTTTGTAGTGAACTAGAGGTTGTTTACTAAATTCTTTGGACCTGTGCTGAAAAAAGCCCAGCTCTTAACTAACAGGTGGCTATGCTTCCATAGTCCAAGTGGCGCTGTCTTGTCTCCTGTCCTTTACCTGCGCAAGTCAAATCAGTCGACTAATCGATTAGTCGTTCGACAGAACGACTTATCAACTATTTTGATAATGGATTAATGGTTAATGTCATTTGTCATGCAAAAACGGCAGAAAATGTTGTTCTCAGCCTCTCAAATATGGAGATTTCCTGCTTTTCTCTGTTTTATATCATATTAAACTGAATATCTTTCAGTTTTGGACTGACAAAACAAGACATTTAAAGACATCACATTGGACTTTGAAGAACTGGGATGGACATCTTTCACTATTTCCTGACATTTTATAGACAAAATGATGAATTAATCCATAATGAAAATGTTAGTTGCAGCCCTAAGTGAGATCCAATTCGTCGTTTCTGGCTTCATCGTTGATGAACTACCTGGAGTTCCACATGAATGCAGGTAAAATAAAATAGTTCAGTAATTTGTGATTGTGAATTGACCTCCAGGTGCTGAAAATTAGAGTAGATAGCATTTGAAATAGCCTAAATGTGCTTAGGAATCACACTAATCAATACACTAAGTCATTCGCAAATAATATGTTTGTGGCCAATTACACTGATGCAAATGAAGGACATGGCTGCAGGATAGAAGCTCCTCTAGATGCCTAGAAAAATGCATTAGTGACACAAAGACCCCTGCAGGTTTTAATACTGACATACTAAAATGTCCCTTTTACAGCCTTTTGTCTTTTCTGCAGGGCAACTTTGTATGTTTATGTACAGGAATTATGTTTTTTTTTTTTCTGTGAGGCACACTACTCTCTAGGTATTTACAGCTTAAACACCATAAAATAGTAACTTTAAGATAACTGCCTCGAGTGTGTGTACTTTATACAGTATCAGTATCTGTGAATTTATTTACTGAGTTACTTTATGATACTTGGGTGTTTGTAAGTCTTCTTTTTCTTCCAGGCATCCATATCTTGCATCGTGAAATGTTTACTCGGCTCCATATGTTTAAGACATAAACACTATACGGGGCACCATCACTAAATCCCCTCCTCCTAGATACATGCACACGCTCCTAAAGTGCCTTTTACTTTGCACAAGCTGATATGAGTAATTGCAGTCCTGAAGGAATGGATTCCTACAATTTCATAGATAAGAGTGATAGTAAACATTCCTGAAGGTTTTTCTTCTACTGAGGAATTCCTTGCACCTATCACTTTATGGTGCATAGTCATGAGTCGATACCAACTCCATAAAAGCAGAGAACGTTTTAAGTTCAAAGGAGGTGCAAATTAATTCACATTCAACTTCACGTTTGGAAGTCATGCCTGAAAGTTTCAAAAAGTGACCTTCCTCTTGTTGCGCATCGTTAGCGCTATGCCAGCCTTACAGATGTCTAATGCCATGACTCCCTAAAAATAATTTAGCAAGTGGTACCAGGTGCCAAGGATCCGGATACTAGAGAGGTCACAGAAGTGGATAAAGGCAGAGGACAGCGTTCCTGGCTTTGATGGATGACTCCTGCTCAGCCCATTTTTCACGCTCTTGGCCTCCTTGTTGAGGCCGTGCATGCGGAGAGAGGGAGCCACAGGTGCTCTGGCCCCCTCGGAGGCTCCTGGGCATGAGCTCGCAGTCGAAACGGAACACATGTGGGTGTTGGGAAGTGTGGAAAAGAATTTCAGTTGTTGGAAAGGATGATAAAGTTGCCTCGGGGTTCGGCATATGTATGTAAAATTGTGAGAGTTTGAAATGCATTAGATCTTGGGAAGTGAAATACGTTGTAGGGGGTATACAAATATCTGGCACTGCGGGATTCTGGTACTTATGCTGCGTTCACGTGCTCCTCGGATGGTCCCGGTTTCCGAGTTGGGAAGTCGTTCCTCCGAGCTTGAACTCGGAATGTGGAAAAAACATAAACGCCACATTATTGTCCATCATATTTTGGAGGAATTATGGGATTCTATCCTTGTTTTGTGTTCATTTTATGACTACTTTCCAGTCCTTTCTTGTATGAAGGGTGCTAACTAACAGTTACAACCATATTACACATTACAGTAGTGGGCATGCACGATTGTCCTGGCCAAAATAATTGTGCTTCACGATATTATCCCGATAATTAATGAAACATTCTTAAAACTGTTAAAATGGCACTAAAACACACTAGAATCACTTACATTCTTGTTTCTCAAAACATTACAACTTTTTTCTCTTAACATTATGACTTGTTTCTCGAAACATTACGACTTTTTTTCTCAAAATATAACGACTTTTTCTCAAAACAACACAACTTTATTATACTAAATATTTGTATTGCATCACAGATAGGACTCTGTAGTAAACTGCAGTCAATTTGTGAGGATATTTACGATCATCCCGATAATGGAAATTCACCATGATCAACTTATTGTGAGTGGGTTTTTTTTTCATCGCAATCCATGATAAAATTGATTATTGTCCCATATGAGCAAAGAAATTATATAAAAATAAAAAGCTCCATACACTAACCAGACATTTACCTCGACTTTCCGAATTGTTTCGACTTGAGGGGACGTGAATTTTCCCAGTCAGAATTTTATTTTTCCGATCCTTCCGATACCACTTGAACGCAGCATACGACACCACTGCACATTTTTTTCCTTCCAAGAGCGTTTTATCTAGTCCCGCCCTAGTGTGCTGTGATTGGCTAGTAATCGTCACGACGACCGACGACGGAGCGTCAAGGCTGGACGCAGTTAAGGTTCGGCCAAGAGGTCATGGTTAGGATTAATATTAGCCAATCACAGCACAGTAGGGCGGGACTAGGCGGATCACTCTTGGGAGGGGTAAAAAAATAACATGACCCCACTCCATCCATTATACTTCTTCTATATCTTTTTAAAGACAAAATATGGTGCCCCAAATATGTTTATCTTAACTATGCAAAAAAAAAATCATACTTTGTTGAGGGACACAGGAGAAAAGTAGTGCACATGAAATAGCAGAAATATTTTCAACTATACTTTCATGTGCTTCATTACAAAAATGAACCTGTCCGTTTGGATCTTTAAAGACAAAATAAATATCTCAGCATAAATGATTTTTAAAGAACATGTTACCTGTGTTTATTAAATATGCTTAGTCATTCTGAGTATTTTTTTTTTCTTTTTAATTCTTTTGTATAAATCATCTTACTGAAAAGGGATTGAACACTAGGTTTATGTGTACATTCTTTATACTGTAGAGGAAAATATGACCGGCTTTGAGGTATTTTCTGCTTATTCATGCAAATGTGTTACTTTGGTGATATCTCTGTCTGCTTATGTTAATAAAATGCAATATCTAGATTTGTCTGTTTTTATTTGTCTTGAAATCACACTGTTTAATCTGGATCCTATGCTGTTTTTTTGTTGTTGTTAGAAACACCAGATTATCTGCAGCATTGGTCAGGTAGTGATATCGTGTTTAACGTCATCGTTATTCATACAGAGTTATTACGTTATCGCCCGTTCATTTAGTTAACCACTTAAACCAAAGAAGTTTCCTTCACAGCAGAAGATCCCCCCTGCCACTTGAGTGTTTAAATGAACTCCTACTTTCAGAATTTAGTATTGTATACATCAATAAAGATTTTATAACATTCAAATAATTGATTGTGGTCTTTATTTGCGGTCCTTGAGGCAAAACGAGATGAGTAAATGTCACACATTACACATAAATTAGATAATAGTATGTGTGTCATTAATGCTGTGACCCCAGTGACTTGCATGTTTGACCTGTAGTGCCCAAGGAAATGTAGTTTACGTACCCCTTTATTGTTGATTAAACTGACAACCCCTGACTAAGTGATATATTTATTGGATATATACATAACAATAATGGTACAAAACAGGTGATAAACTGTACATTTACCCAAATAGTGAATGCAATAACTGCAGGAATTGTGTGTAAAATGAGTCATTTGGATGAATTTTGAGCAGCTGTGAATCAAAGATGAGATTTCCTGTTTTTTTTCCCCCAGGTACTTTTAATACAATTCTCAGTCTGTATTATTATTATTATTTTTAAATTTGTAACAATCATTCATACTGGCCAAATGTCCAGGAGAAGAAAACGCTGAATTTGGAAAAAAAAGCCTGTTAAGCATGTATTATTGTTACAAATAAAAAGGAAGAATACATAATAGAGAGAGAATTGTATTAAAAGTTGCTGAAAATAAGGGAAAAACTCATCTCTGATGCAATATTAATAGAAAATAGAAAAAATGTTGCCATGCATGTTGGCTATATGGATGGAATACAATTATTGATTTGTTTAAATTTTGATCTGGTCTGCTAATTAAACTTAATGGTAACCTTAATGTTGATATGCACACTGATCAACAACAAAACTTAAAAATGGCACTTCATATCAAAAAGGTTGCTGACCCCTGTCTCAAATAATAATCCAAACTTATTAATAACAATTTAATTTAGTTTTCTTCATATAAATGAATGAAAACTTTTTTTTTTAAATTGTCTTAAAAGTTGCCCCTTAAAATCAAGAAGGCCTTGCAACCCCCCCCGTGAAGCTTTGGTGACCCCTAGTAGGGGTCGGGACCCCCAGGCTGGGAACCAGTGGTTTAGTGAGTATGGAACTATCTGCAGGTCGTTGTAGTCTAGTAAACCTAAGTGTAGGTAATAGGGTAGTGGAGGATTAATCTCAGTGTAGGGAGTGGTTCAATTGCTCAACCCTTGTTTACAGCACAGTTTGTGGATTTAGTGGGCCCTACTATATAAAATCAAGAGAAGACAGGTGTTGGGGGCCAGAGCCACAATAAAGGGTTGATTCACCCAAATTACAAAATAAACTTTACATTACTTAGGTGAACGAAATCTCATTTTCGGTTCTCAAAGCTCTGAAACATGCAATTTTAAAAATTCAACAGCAACCTGTCTTTCCAGAAACAGTCTCTTCCTTCTCAGAACTCACTATTTTGATTGGAACTACTTTCTACAGAAGAAATAGTCCCTATGAAAACTTTTGACAGCATGTTCTGGGAATGTTGCTACTGAATTATTTCATTTCTCCTTTTTCTTAATACTATATGAACACAATAAATGAAATGCCATCAATTCTCAAATTATTTGCATTTAAATACCACATGGGGCAATGAGAAAATGTTTTTTGTTGGGGTGAAACAGCTCTTAAATGTTGGCCCTGTCTGCAAATATGTTGCAAATAAACACAAAAGTAAACACAGAACTATTAAAGAAAATATCTCCAAATAAAGAAGGAGATACTTGCCACCCCCAATTCAAAAAACAACAATGTGAAAACACAACCTGGCTGCAAAACAGTGTATCCAGTGTGTTATATGTGTTTACTATACAAATTTTCTCAAGCTATTAGAAAAGTGTTCATAGCAGCTAAAGTTACCTCCAAGAGAAGGGTTTTTTTTTCTCAACTTCCGTGATTGAGCCGAGGTGTTTTGATGGTGTTTGTCTCCCTCTTATGTCAGACTCACGCCAATACTGTGCTTCTTCCACTACACTGTCATTATCGCCATTATCGATGGTACCACTATAATCAACAAGCCCAAAAAAAAAATCACAAACATTTACGTGTCATTAATCTGAAATATATCATTAAAACTGACTATGTATCTATATTTAAATTGACTCCTTATAACACAACGATGTTATATTGTCACGGTGGCCGAGAGGTTAAGGCGTTGGACTCGAAATCCAATGGGGTTTCCCCGCACAGGTTCGAATCCTGTTCGTGACGATGTTTTCTTTTTGATCAGATTTCAAGCATTCTTTTAAAACACGGTGCACCAATTATACCATGTAAAGCCGTAGCGTGTTTTTAGAATCACTATGGTACACCTACTATTTGGACGCATTTTGGGCAGAAACCATTGTGATAAGTGGTTGGTCAAATAGGCCTAAATGTTTAATAATAGAAGTAACAATTAGCCTTGATGACATTAAATTCATGAATAATGTGGCTTCTTGTAACACATTTCACCATCGTTAGTTCACCATCGGTGACACTGCTGAACTCTCACATATTCTCACGTATTCTCGCGTTGTTTGTGAATGGAATTCATTTGGTACAAACCAACTACTTTCTTTCTTTTCTGTAAACAGGTCAGCACATTGTCTGCTTGTATTTGTGATTGCATTGTATTTACAAATAAATAGAAGTCTGGTAATTGTCAGTATCTGTCGACTCGATTGTATAAGAGCACACAAAAGGAAATTTCTATGTGTATACCCTATGTAGGATAATGGAACTGACCGAGTTGTATAAATATGACCGGCAGCACCCACTGACGTAGTTTTTGGGGCATTGTTGAAGCAGGGGGCAGCGTGTACAGATTTTAGACAGCGGTTTTGGGGGGGTTTAGTGTTGTTTAGGCATATATAACCAAGGCATTTAACATAAGGCTTTTCGAACAACTTCAACGTTATAGGGGCCACATTTAGATATAGACACACTGGTCTCATGACAGAATTTTGCCAGACTGCGCGCTAGCAACGCTACAGTTCCTTTTACTCAAAAGAGGCACACAAAGGGAATGCGGTCGATTTGAAAATATTAACGTAAACTGGAGTTGTCTAAATGGTCGAGGGAGATAATAGTTTGCAACAAAGACAATATCTCAAGCTCTGGCGTAACTTGCAGTCAGTGCGGTGGTCTTTGATAAAATAGAAACATCTCAGATTTGAACCGGAGTGCGCTACATTAGTATGTCTTCCTCGTTAGTATCCGTTATGTGAAGAGCTGCCGTTATGGCGATAATCGTGAAAAGAGATGTGCACAGAGACTCGTATCCTGAAATTAAAAGAAGGCAGCTAGCAAACTAGCTTGCAGTACGAGCAAGCTAACGTTTAGCGAAGTGTTTCGTAGCAACGCTAAGCTAGCAAATTTGCCCCCCTGCTAGCGTGTTAGCTGTTTTGAAGAGGGCAGATAATCGTTATGTTCCAGCTCTTTCTTCCGGTGTCAGTGTTTATTGTATTTGGCTTGACTGTAGTCGACTACAGTTACGATAACCTCAGTGTACAGTCTATGGTTTGAAGTAGTGCTAAGTTAGCATTTGGCTAACGGGCTACATGCTAGTTGAGCTAAAGCTAACGCTGTGCGGCTGTAGCTAGCTACCCACTACAAAGTAACGACAGCCAGCACTTAACGTTACTGCCACTGAGTTTAAGTGACAGTAAGGGGACGAACTGTTTTTTTTTCTTCGAGACTAACAATGGCAACCGCAACAGGCGAGGCCTTGTTTTTGATAAAGGATGTGAAGCCTGGGTCGAAAAATTTGAATATCGTTTTCATCGTGTTGGAAATAGGTAAGTTAGTCGGACCGTCTCTCCTCATACCATCAACTCGTGTCTTTTTTTTTTATTAAAGGGGCCAGCGGTAATGTTACTATTTCCATAGACGCTAGGCATTTAATCCTGGTTAGAGGTGTTTTTTGAGTAGGCGGACCCTTTTCTCTAACTATCTACTGCTCATTGCTTTGTAGGACGAGTAACCAAAACGAAAGATGGTCATGAGGTGCGCTCCTGCAAGGTGGCGGACAAGAGCGGGAGCATCGCTATCTCTGTTTGGGACGAGCTCGGCAGCCTTATTCAGCCAGGGGACATCATCAAGTTGACCAGAGGGTAGGACTGATCCCATGCATGCAAACTGAAATATGTACTATGTACAGACAGATAAATGCTCACAGTATGTACCTGACCAACTTGGTTTAAAATTCTAGGAGAAATAAATCTTGTTTGCAGAAGTTTTAACTTGAGATTTCCCTGTTAGCTATGCATCGATATGGAAAGGCTGCCTGACCCTATACACTGGAAGAGGGGGTGATCTACAGAAGATTGGAGAGTGAGTAGCTGGTCACAAATCTATTTATACTTAAATAAAATTGTCCTCAGCTCAAGGGTCATACAAGATCAGGGCATTTTGTGAAATTGGTCAGTAACATGTTTTAAAACATGGTTGAAGCTCCTTAATGCAAACATTTAGACAGTTGTAAAAATTCAAGAGCAATCACATGTCAGCTGTGTATAGTTTCTCTCAAATGTAAATCCTAAAAAGCTTGCGCCTAGCCACACAATGACTTTTTCAAACTATAATTTCAAACACAATTTCTGAATGTTAAAACATGTTTTTTTGTCTCCACAGGTTCTGCATGGTGTATTCAGAAGTGCCCAACTTCAGTGAACCAAACCCAGAGCTGCTAACCCAAACAAACCAGCAAAACAAGTCTGTGAGTAGCCGTGCACCCACTCCCCTTAAAATTGAAATTGCTGCTCGGATGTCCACAATCTGAGTATTTTGCAATTGTAGTCATAACACTTAGATCAGAATATTCTCAAAAAAGAAAACCAGTCCAAATTATGTCATCAGAATTTTAATTAGGTAACCTTGCGTGTTACATGGTAAGTCTTCAGTGTTAAACGTGACTTTCTCTCCCACTAACAGGGTAAACCAGACCAGAATCAGAGGGGGAATTCTCCGCCCAATCAGAATTCAGGTACACCTGCCCCACCAGGTCAGTATATTTGTCTTTATGTAAATAAACACTGCTCTACCACTTAAACAGCAGAGTTGTGCATGTCCTGTAGAATGGTACACATTGATGGCGTCAGTTCAAAATGACTAGAATATCAGTGTAGTGTGTCAGGACAGAACTACACTTATGATTGCATACATACACTTTCTTGACTCAAGAAATGTGATTAAATTAAGTGAAAATATGACAAAAGTAGTATGGTGCCCTATTTTTATTTTCTCATCTCTTGCCTTTTTTGTGTTTAGAAAATAGGAGGCACAACAGGCCTTTTTCACAGCAGACATTTTGAATAAGTATTATTATTATTATTATTATTATACATTAGCACAGGGGTTACCGGGGGTTAAAGCCCCCTCCTGTGTATTTTGGCATTTTTATCATATTTTTCGGAGTCATTTCCTGACTGTTGATTAGCCACATCGTCATAAACATTAGAAACAGTTAGCTAACTTAGTTAGCTGTAAAGTTGGTTAACTAGTTTAACTTGTTGTATTAGCTAAATGAAGGTCTTCATTTTCGTTTTCACTTTCTTTCTACTTAATATTTTTATTTTCATAATGTGAACGGGTGCAAAGAACACAGTGAATTACACAGAATCTCACGGCAGAAATGGCACAACACATCGACGGTCTCTCTCGCTCTCTTATTTACCATCTCCCGGCCACAGCAGACAGCAGAGGGATAGACATGTTGCTCAGGTCCGCCATTTGAAATGCAGTTTTGGGACATTTTTGGAGGTTTGGCCCTGCCACAACTTTCAGCCCAGACACAAAGAACATCTCCATGCAGCAACAAGAGAAAGGTCCTGTTGGAGAAGTAAAAAAACAATCACAATGCAGTTCTGTGCTGGGAGCCGAGGTGAAAACAGATGATGCAAACCTCCAAAACTTTGCGAAACTGCATTTCAAACGGCCGACTATCCGTCCTAAGGTACACTGGCCGGCGTGCGGCTCCTCTGTGTAGCAGCAGCCAAACGGCCACCTCAGTGCAGTAGTGAGTCTGACAGCACAGATGGCTATGCGCACACACACGCACCCATGGCTAGGCCTGTAACAATAACTACTTTTGTTTCAATGATATATTGTCCCAGAAGTATAGTGTGATTAAATGATATATTATTGTCATTTTAATACCATTTTATGCCACTGATAGAATGATAATGTAATAGCATAATAATACAAGTGCACCCTTTTCAAAGAGCAATTCACTTTCCATTTTTAAGAATAAGCTTAATAAAACATATTGACATATCCTAAATAAATAAAATAAAACCACACAACCAAAACATAAAATGGAGAGTTGGGCTCTGTTTACAAAAACTGCATTTAAATACATATTGCATATATATTATATAGAGACATTGCTGCCAATCCAGCTCCTCGATGGTTAGGACCTTTTGTTAACAAAAAGTGCAAAGCGATAACATATTAGCTTTAAGTAACAACAACAAGTTGCCACTTTATGTTGCCACTGTTGGCAACAATGTTGACATACTGGCTCATTAACAGTAATGTGCTCTCCTCTCATTATTCGGCTGAAGCCCAAAATGTTTCCACACCGGAGCTGCAGAGCTTTAAAACCAAATCCAGTCTTATAATAGTCAGGAAAACCCAGCTGTTTATTCTGACATCATGTTGGTTAAAATGTTGGTGACGTTCTTATGTAAACAAACATGTAAACACAACGGGCGATAACGTATGATATATGGACATGACCTTGATAATTTTTG
>JAOVVB010061288.1:0-14329 GCA_028570985.1 Heterobranchus longifilis | reverse complement strand
CTGTGGGCCACAGAGTGCGGAAGCAGAGCGGAAGTAGTGTTGTTCATCCGGGGACTTTTCGAGGCAGCTTTTTTGGCTTCATGCACCACTGAGCAGCTTTCATAGGAATGAACGGCGCTTCGCCTCGATCGCTGTATCCAGGTTTTATTATACATCCATGCCACAATCCAGTGGGTGACGTCCCTCTTATGGGGTGTTCAGAACAGATGCGAAATAAAATAATCTACTCGCTTAATTCGCGTGAGTTTGGATGCTGGAATCTTCTGTTTTGACTCTTTTCATTCGCGCGATTACTCACGACGCTCGCTGCGGAAGTTCAGATATTTCAACAAATGAGCGAATTTGCGTAATTCGCTTCATTGCGTCGCGTCATCGCGCCGCCCAAATGGCGTCATTCGCATCGCCCGACCGGAACTCGCGTCTAAGCGCGTCTTTACATTGACTTTATATGTAATTAATTTGCACAAATTAATTTATTCGCACCCGGTGTCCACATGACATTACTCTGTCCATTCTTTATATACAGTCTATGATCACAATTCTGTTCAGTGAAAGTTAAACAACCTCACTTTAAATGCTAATAGCAACATTCAGTCTTTTACCAGAGTTAATTATGTTGGTGTTTAGTGAGATTTTCATTCAGTGTCAACCAGTCCAGAAAACAGGATAGGACATTCACCTACAAATCTCTAACTATTACCTGTGAATACAGTGCACTACTACTTTGTCTTTCCCACAGTAAAGAGAAAAGTGTGGGTACAGTTCTGTCTCGCTTGAATTTCTTTATTTGTCCCATGAACTCTGCTCATTAAGCTGAATGGCCACCGAGTGACCTTGATGACACAGAAACTGTCTTATAATATGTATAGAAACTGTGTCAATAGATGTTTGTGGACTCACTTCATTGAGATCCCACAATACTGTCTGCCGCTTTGTTTACACACTGTGTACTGTGTGTACACATCCAACAAATACTCACAACTGATGTTGCTGCTGTTTGATTTTCACCTCCTACAGTTCAACCTTCACCTGCTTTGGTTTTAGTGGCATTTCAAACATCTCGCTTTGAATACTGAAATGCTTATATACAGTATGTAATGCTACATGGTTTTATCATAGCTCTCACAATGAAAAATATTATATTTCATTTCATATTCATATTTCATAACCAGGGAAAAAAACTTGAACTACACAAAGTGATCTGATAGTGGTGTTCTTGTTTTTATGTGTTCTGAAACTTTTTTTCTTCCTGCTGCAGCTCAGCAGAGTATTTAGGCCAATTTGGAGACGTATAATTGATAATAACTTGTTATTAATAGTGGTCTACCAATATGGATTTTTCAATGGCTGATACCGATATTTAGAGAGCAGGGCGGCCGATGGTCGATTTATAATGCTGATTTTTTTCAGATAAAATAGTCTATAACAAAAACAAATGTGACACAAAATTGCTGAACTTAAATGAACATTTGTTTAACACTTATTCAGCAGATAGCAGCATCTCTTTGTTTCACAAATGTATAAACTTACATAAATAAAAACAATGTTAGTGCACAGGACCACCAAGCAGCATCTCTTTGTTTTTGGTCGTTTTGTAGATCTGCACACTCTGCACTTTAATCAGCGTTATGATCAGCCGATGCCGATTATCTCAGAATGTCATCAATCGGCCAACCGATTAATCGGTCTATCACTAGTTATTAATAGCTAATAGTGATTGGACCCCCTCAAAAACAGGATGACCCGTCTCAAGTGGCTTATCCTAAATAAATACATTTGCATATATTGTTAATGTGAAAGGAAAAGTAGTATTTATATTTGTCTCTATTGGTCTTAAAAAGTCTACATTTATATTTAAAATGTTTTTCCTATCAGGGCTTGACATAAGCACTGGCCCGGTGTGCCGGTAGGTTCCACAAGTCCACTGAATGTTCATATAGTAGCCTTCCTGAGATTCTAGGGATGGGTACCGAAACCCATTACTAAACGGCCCCTGGGGCAAAATTATTAAGGACCCATATGGTCTTTATATATTCCGAAAGATTGATAAGCTCTGGTTATCCGGTCATGTAGAAAAGTGATATTTCAGTCTGCTCCGTCCGTAGTCTCCACCGCCGTCATGTTGTTGTTTACACAAACACAGAGCTCTTGTTAAGCTCATAGCGAATTGTTAATGAGCTAAAACAACAACTGTCTGTATGTAGTCTAACTGTTTTACAAAACATTTGACGCTGACATAATACCAAAATAACAAATTATATCAGGGCCAGTGGTTTTAATAGCAGGGCCAGTGGTTTTGGAAAGTTCCTGGCCCTGGAGAGCCAGTGCAAAATTGTGCTCTATGTGTGTGTTTGTTGGCTCAATATACAGTTGTTTTTTGAGTATCATTTTATGAGGATATTATATTCACTGCCTTTTCTGTAATATTCTGTGTTATGTGCTGGTTGAAGTGCTGCAGTAAAACACTGTTTACACATTAATGCATTGGTAATGATAATCCCATAATATCATCTCTAGCCTGTATATATGTATAAAACATCATCACAAGACCCATGTGTCTGCAGAATGAGTACTTTAACTTTTGATATAAAAGTACATTTTGTTGATACTTCTGTACTTTTGAATGCAGGACTTTTAATTGAAGTATTTTTAGACGTGGTATTTGCTCCTGTTACTTCAGTAAAGGATCTGAATACTTCTTCCACCACAAAATAAATAGCCTACTTTGTTTTGTAGCAACCATCAGTTGGACTGATAACATTGACACTGGAGCATGTAACCACAGGCATTTTTATTATTATTTGGATAGGATTGCCATTTATACCTGTCTGCATGTTATTCAGCATACCTCATGCTGCTCATGAGTCTGATGCAAAAAAAGGCAGTGTGTAATCTAGGCTTGCCGCGGCAGTCGGTGTTATCGGTGTTGCACTGTGTTATGGCATACTTCAATTACACTACTTACAATTACACGTTTAAAAAAAAAAAGAAAACCCATTTAGTTCATTTTTGCTTATCAGCGTTAGGGATGCACGATGTGTGGAAAATATGCGATAATGATATTACTTGTGATACTTGCAATAAATAAACAGTCATATCAGCTGCTTTCAGTATTCTGCTAAAATACAACAAATTGCTTGTTGAATTAAAGAAAAAACTGAAATATTTCTGACATTTTATTGAACAAACTGAATATTACTACTGAACACAAAAGGCAACATTAAAAAAAAAAAAAGAATGATGGTTACATTTTAAAGAGCAGTTTTCTACTTATACTCTCTTTCAACTAACTCAAAAGACCATTCACGATATGTTGCAGTCTTTTGCCATGTGTTGCCAAAGTTGATATTGCGATGTCGGTAAAAAAACGATATATTGTGCAGCTCTAATCAGCGGCCACATGAAAGTGTGTGCTCCGTAGAGCAGCAGCAGCAGCGTTGTAGAGTTGCAGATTTCACTTATCACGTGACAAGACCGACAAGGCGATGGCTGAGGATTTGGTGTCAAAGTGAAAAGCAAAAGTGCAGAATCGGATCATTAATATAATGTTGTTTATAATAGACATCAGTGTTTTTTCTTGGCAGATTCACTCACGGCTCGCAGAGAAAATAGACCAGTAACTAGATCGCGAGCTGGCCGCAGAGCGCCACGCTGCTATGGTCTGATTGGTTAACATCATATATATTTTTGGCTTTTTGCCTTTATTGATAGCACAGCTGAAGATTGACAGGAGAGAGGAGAGAGAAGGGACAACATGCAGCAAGGACTTTTGTATATGGGGTGTACGCTCTACCAGGTGAGCTACCAGGGCGCCCCAGTAACATCATATTTATATACAGTCTATGGTTAACATGGGCACTGAAGGGAAGCGGGCAGCGTTTCACGGCGCTTCAGCCCCTGTCTGAACCCAGCGGCTGCCACAATGGGCCGTGCAGCAAAAGCTCAACCAGAGAGGCACAGCCATCCATTAGTGGTGTGTTTGTGGTGTAATCGGGAACACCTGTGTTGTGAGTTTATTAACCGGTAGGAACATTACCTCACCGCTGCATCCATAATACCATCCACGACCTTCATCAATATCTAGTGATGACCTGTAAGAATTCCAGCAGCACTGATTGAGCTCATCACCAACACAGATCTTTGGCACAGTCCCCAAATCTGTCATACATCCTGATCCTTGTGAGCTAAACAATGAAGTCATGTTTCCGCTGTAGAGACGAGTAACCCAATCAGAAGTGTTGTGATAATAAACATAATGTAATAATCACTATGCAGTGTAAAGTGCCAACAATAGGTTGGAGGAGACACATTTATTTTATTTCCTATATTGGCTGGAAAGAGAGTTTGGAAAACCACAAATCTCTTGCTTTTTGCAAAGCAGTCATCAGGTCATTGGTATTGATCAATAATCCTACCAATCCATCACAGATATATTCTGAGCTCTGGGGCAGTAAATCTGACTCATTGCCCCTTAAAGCCCCACAAAGGGATAGTGTTGGAGAAATGCATTTTTCACATAAACAATTTCCTTTTACCTTCTCTTAAAATTATTATTTTCATGGTGCATTTTAGGACTTCATAGAAAACAGCTAAATTACAGATGTTCCGATACCATTTTTTTCCTTCCCGATACCGATTCCGATACCAGAACTTGAATCTTGGCCGATAGTGAGTACCGATCAGATACCAGTGCGTAGTTAAAAAAAGAAAAAAAATAGTATAGTAACAGTATAAAACAGTAGTGCAACAGAAACTGAAACTGAAGCCTTGCATACGGTACACATCGCCGTTTTACTGCTGGGATTTTTAACTGTCAAATATTGCCAAATTGCTGACATTTTGCTAACGTTAGCTCTGACTGACGTTACATTCTCCGCTAGCAGACCAAACTGGAAAACAGTATTTGCCAGTGGCAACACAGCACGACTTGCTTTAAAGGCTACTGTTTTAGAGTGGCGAAGAATAATTGATTTCCAGGAAAACGGGGCTAAATTACGTGATATCGGAACAGTGCAGTGTGGTCTCACAGAAATACGTGAAATGACCACGACCTCTTAACACCAAATTACATGGTGCGGTCACTAGGGGTGTAACGATACATCGATCTGGATCGATAAATCGATTCAAGGATCAACAATCCAATACCATCGATGCAAAGTGAAAATATCAATACATATCATCATCTTTAAGATGCACCTTTATTTTGAAATTCCCACTTTATATTTATTCTTTTTATTAAAATGAATAGTTTTATTCGAAATCGTATCATGGCAGACTGTGATATCAGCAAATATTGTATCGTTTTCCAAAGAATCGATATAAAATCGTATCATGATAAAAGTTGAGATTTACACCCCTAGCAGTCACATATGGTGTTAAGAGTATGTGGTCCCACCACAAGAACAATGTCAATGGAAAGTCTGTTAGGATCCTTTGCCATGGTGGACACACAAGTTGGTGTTTTTTTCTCAATGTACCAACGTGCTTTCGGTGCCTAAACCTAAAGGAAGTCACTGAAATATAGATGTTTTTTTCTAAACCTACTGATGTGTTTTCTTTGCCTACAAAACTCATGGAAACGTAGATGTTTTTTTGTTGTGTTGGCAACACATAATTTTAATAATGTAACGCAATATGTGACCCCACCACGTAATTCGGTGTTAAGGGGTCGTGGTCATTTCACACATTTCTGTGAGATCAGGTTGGAACGATCCATAGACTTGGACTGCCCGATACCCGATGCAGCAGTATCGGATGCCACCGAAGACTACCTAAACTAAAGAAAAAAAAACTGTTATGTATTACATTTCCCTGTCCTAATTTCCCCTTTTTTTTCCATTCCTCGAATTTGTGCTGACAAGTCCTGCAATCACAAACCCAAAGCAAGTCAAATATTACAATACAGAGAGTTAAACCCCGGTCCTCCTAATTAGATGTGTCACTGTTCATAGGATCTGTGCCTGATGTACCTCAAAGGATCATTTCCTTCTGTTCTCTAAGCTTGGGTCACAAGAAAGAATTAATACAGTTACACAGATCAGTGTTAATTTGTAATATGTTGCATCTCTTTACAAAGCGGCAGGAAGAGTGCACACACTCATATTTCCACTGGAGCTCGTGGTGGCGTCTGTCAAGAACATTTGCACCTAAAAATGTCAGCATGACACAGACGCGTATAATAAAGCCACCGGCAGACATGAGCGACGAGGTAGAGAATGATCAATATAATATGAAGGTAAAGATGAATAAAATAGAATGAAAGCTGATGTGAAGCAAGCAGAAGGAACGGGAAGAGAAAAAGAAAAAACTGTTTTGAATTAAGCATTCATTGAAAAAAAGAAAAAAAAAGAAAATCTGAATTCCTGGGTCCTAATCTTTCGCTCCAAGCACTGCACTGCTAAGCTCTGGTTTGGGATGACAGGTCCCCCACCTGGACAAGCTTGGACAATGTCTCTGCTATGTCTCATTTCTGTGGGAACAGTGCTGCACAGACGGCTAATCACGTCCGGAACCAAAGGCACCTGCCCTATCTGCCTCTACATTTGGTCGGGAATCTTTAAAGAGGCTAAACCTCACTTTCATGCTTGTCTTTTATTCACGGTAAGTGCTTATCGAAACCGAGCTGTTGCCACTGCCCCATCTTCCCTCCCACAAGCTCTGAGAATGCTTGACGTAAGTACAGCCAATCTGGGTAAATACGAATCTCTCCTTACTGTCACTGGCATATTATGCCCCTGAGGGAACATTCTTTTCATAATATCATAAGCTGCTTAGCGGTGTGCTTCTATTTAAGGCATACATATTAATAGCTATAAGGAAATCATATTTGAACTGTTCCCTGCAATCAATGTCTTTGGGTTTGCTGTTATACTTTGTATAAGAAGGTGCTAATAACTTGAAGGCACTTACACTGGGCAATCTAATCCCTTTGTATGATAAAGACTTGTCTTGGCAGGAGAGTGTGCCAGATCATAGGACAAGGTGCCGCAGAGGTTTAGTCCCTCAAATCACAACCCTGCTCTTTCTTTGCCTCGTCTTTTTTCACGGGGAAATACTAGCAATGTGAGACCCAGCAGCCAAAGTTACCGCACTAATACAAAAAGTTGTGTGATGCGCTTGACAGCAGCTTGTTTAACCCTTTCCGTTCACATGCAGGCTGTGTTTATGCACGGAAACATGTTGGAAATGCCACGTGTGGCCTCTTAAATGGTGATATACATTTGAGTGAGAGCATTTGGGGAGTATATTTTTAGGATCTGTGTGGGTTTTAAATATGGATGCAACTAACAAATATTTTCTGCCAATTATTTTCTCGATTAGTTTCTGAATTTCGGACGTCTTCAGATGTCTTGTTTTGTCCGACCAACATTCCAAAACCCAAATATATTCACAGCGACATTAAACCGAGTAAATCAGAAAAGCTGGAACCTATAGGGCAATATATCGATACTACATGGTAGGGCTGGGCGATATGGCAAAAATCCCAATCTATCCCAATATAGATCATTTCATATCTCGATAACGATATATATCACGATATAGCATGTTTTCTGTTAATTTAATAAATAGTCTACATGAAATAACCACATGGTAAATCCTATTTTTGTACACTCCTGTGTGACTTAAATACAAATAGAAAGTACTGAATATTGTCTCATTTAATCAGGAACTTTAGTGCAAAATGAACATAACTGTATCAAGTGAAATTTATAGAGAATAAATAATTTTTTTTCCAGCTAAACCCTGACTATGTCATCAGATTCAGACAATAGTTTGATTTAAATACACTGGGGTATTCCCATAAGCAGAATTCTTGTGTGTAGGCACACAATCTTCAAATGATATTCCCTCAAAATACTTCACATCAGATTTTCTGAGAAATTTGAGTTATTACATGCTCGTTATTATCAATTTAGACGATGTAATTGTGTATCACGATACCTTGATACATGATTCCATCACGATACGATTCCATTGAAAGACGATAAATTATCATATTGAATTATTGCCCAGCCCTACTACTATATTGGTGATATGATACTAGATATGGTCTTAGATTTTGGTTATTGTAATATGGCATAAGTGACTTTTCCTGGTTTTAAAGGCTGCGTTAGAGTAAAGTGATTTACCTTACCACTCTTCTATTATTTGCATTTACCCACTTAGTCATTATATCCACATTACTGATGATTATTCATCAAACATCTCGTTGTGTAAATATTTTGTGAAAGCACCAATAGTCAACCCTATAATATCGCTGCAATATCGAGATATTTGGACAAAAATATTGTGGTATTTGATTTTCAACCAAAGTATGATTGGAATTTTTGCTTTAAAAATTATTAATCGATTATCAGAATAGATTAATTAAAAAAAAAAAAAGAAATTTGAACGAGTAATTGTCCTTTTAGAGAAAATGTAAAAGAAGAAGAAAAATAATTTAAAAATAAAGAATAGTCTCTAATACCTAAAGTCCTTCAATAGTGAATACGTACAAAATACGGCATGTAAGGCAAGTTTATTTATATAGCACATTTCAGCAAGTGCTTTTACACAAAACATTAATGGACATTTTAAAAACACACAAGACAGGATCCAAGACTGGAAAAAACTGTCCTTTTTTCATTGTACCAAATAATACAGCTTTTGTACTGAATTTCTTTTTTATTACACATGACATGACAAAAGTGAGTAGACTCTTGTGTTCTTTCTCAATCACAGTGACTGAAAGGCTGAATCCTCAGAGTCCTCAATCACTCCGAGAAGTTATCACATCGTGATTGACGCGAGTGGATCGTAACATTTTTCCTTTTTAAAAAAAAATAATTGAGTTCACTTTTCCTTCCTTGCAGAATCGACGTTTCTTTCAGTCGATCTTCATCGGCTGCAGGAATCAAAAGACCTGAGGTGGAATGTGAAAACTTCCTGAGGTCTTACAAAATTGTTGCTGTTTTTCTGTGCAGAAATCATATAGTAAATAATAGTCTTCTCTCTAATCCATATTTACTCTAAGAACAAAAGAGGACCGATCAATGGAAATGCATCTAAGCATTCATGAAAATCACGATTTATATAAAATGAAAACCTCAAATGCTGTTATTAAGTGACACTCAATATCCTGTTAGAATAACTGGCATTGTATCATTGTAATGCAGTAATAGCACCAACATCCTTGACAGTATTTTAAAATGTGGCAGAGGAAGGTGGAAGTTTGCTGCTGTAGTCAAAGCCAATGGTTTGTGCTCTGCTGTGGGATTGGGGAGGATTGGTTTATTTTGACACAAAATAGTTCCAGTAAAAGCTCATGGCTGGAGTTTTAAACAAAGAGGTACATACCAGGCCAAAAACTAAATCTAGATTTCACAAACCGGCAAGTAAAAACCCTCCAGATGGAGATTTCTGAGGTCAAAAATGTACTTGATATGACAAACTGATGCCATTTTTACTGACGCTGTCTTAAAATCCTGAATGCAAAGTGAGCCACGCAGATGCAAAAGAGCACGGGAAGGTCTTTGACTCCTGCGACGAGGACCCTGGCAGTGCGTCCTGGGTCCAGCAGGGGGTGCTGGCTCACAGGGCTTCAGAGTCGGCGAGCAGGAGGCAGAATTTGGCGCCGGTTGCTGGGGCACAGCTCTCTGAGCCCAGATGAGTGCTTCAATTGTGGGGATATTTTCCTCTAAGCCTGTGGTTGACAGCAACACAGTGCACTTATTTAAAGCAATTTCAAACATGTCTTGTCTGACAAGTTTTAAATCCTACTTAACACCCCGTAACAGCCACGAGTTTACTGTCAGAATTAAAGAAGAGAATTCTCAAAGGGAGAGAAATTATCACTTTCATTTTGTTCACCGCCGTTGTTTATAAAGGACATGGCAGGGATGTTTACCTAGGGATGAATATATTATTACCATTTTGCTACACAGTGTTTTTTCATGCCGGAGAAAAGGCTGTTTAAAAGTTTACCTTATATTTTTTTTAATTGCTGCCATTACAGCTAAAGGAATAAAGGCGAGCCTGAGCCTCTGTGGCTTCCAGACTAAAAGCTCACACAACATTTTTTTTATGGATATAAAAGCCCTTTTATGCACTATATTAAATAGCTTGTGTAAAGACACTATATGATACAGTTTTTCTCTCCTTTTTCCACGCATCTCCGTGAGATGTTTTATTCTTCCTTTTAAACCCGAATGCAACATACAAGCAGACAAATTCTTTTAAAAGGCATTTCTATTTGATCTCATTTTCAGCATTTCTTTGTGCCGTATCTTCTCTGGGTTGCACCTTTTTTTGTGTTTATTTCAGTTGCCACCCAACAAAGCATTTTATTTACATTAAGACATAGGGGAAGGCCTGCCTCAGCAGCGGCTCATGTCGTGCCTGCAGAGATGGGCTTTTCCTGCTCAGATTCCACATTCTTTATCAGTCCCCAAAAGCAAAAAAAAAAAAAAAACAAATCACCAAATGTAACAATCTTCCCCCTGTCCTCCTTGTGATTGCATGTTAGGCGCTGAGGTGATAAGCACACTGGTACGTGTTGTTGCTGTGTGAAAGACACCCTTTATCGGCTCATACCTCTGACTTGTGCTTAGTCTAGTCAGCCGGAGAAATATGACGGAAATCTGATAGGGGAATGGTCCCATCTCGACATCAGCGCAAAGTGCACGCCTAGCAAGCCAATGTTTATGCTTCCCGGGCCTTGTGTTCTCCAGGGAAAAATGTCAATAGAGTGTCACCGCGGAGCATCTAGCCAATGAGAGCTTCTGACCCAAACGGCAAATATATCAAGAGTGTGTAGCATCCTAAAATCCTTACTCAGACATTGCTATTTGAAGATGAAATAGAAAACTCCTAGTCATTTTCTGCACATGTTTAAATATTTGAATTTTTTTTCTATGTAAAGCATGCATGCAAAGGGCAGGATGCGATCATTTGTGGCAAGTTAATGTTTCTGCTAGGGATGGGACAGTAATCAATTTTATTGTGCATTTAAATAAAATAAAAAAAACCACTCACAATAAGTTGATCGTGGTGAATTTCCATTGATAATCGTGAATATTCTCATTGACTGCAGTTTACTATCTGTGATGCAATAAAAAAATATTCATTTCTTAAAAAGTCGTAATGTTTCGAGAAAAATATCATAATGTTTTAAGAGAAAACATTTCTCTTCAAGAAAAAGTCACCATTTTATGAAAAAAAAGTCAGAATTTTGCAAGAAAAAAACTCACAAAACTCACAAAAAAGTCCCAACAAATCAAAATGTGAGGTAAAGTGATTCCAGTGTGTTTTAGTGCCGTTTTAAGAGTTTTAAGCACATTTTGTTCATATTTCGAATCGCAATTATTTTGGCCGTATAATCGTGATATGAAATTTTCATATGGTCCCATGCTTAGTGTCTGCACAGGGCCGGACCTATGCATAGGCATTTGGGGCACATGCCTAGGGGCCACTAAGGGGCCCAGACAGAACACTGCCTACATAATGAAAATATTTTAAAATATATGTTAAACATTACTTAATGTAGGCTACATTAAATAATGTTTTACATACAGTATATTTTCAAAATATAGAAATCCTATCTAAAACTATTAATATATATTATTTAAAACTATATTTATTAGATGTATAAATATGTATTAATTTATTAAACACATGTTAGTGCTAATGTGCAGGAAAACAATAAATATATAAATATAAAGGAAATGTATAATATAGGGCTATATATTCCACTATAATTAAATGACTAACAAATTGCATATGGATACCAAAATATAAATAGATACGCTCAAATATAAACCGAATTGAGCATAATAATCATGCAGCAGTTAAAAGTAATTTTGTTATTTACCAAATATCAAAATGTGCGTGTAGGGCCCCCCCCTGAAAAATCCAGTCTGCTTAGTGTAGTCTATCCATTGAATCCGGCCCTGTGTCTGCACATATAAAGGATTTCTCTCTCGCCAGTTGTGTTACACGGTGGGACGACAGCAGAGCGGTAAGCTCAGGACGCAGTGTCTCTAATTACCGCTGCGAGAGAGGTCACCGGTGACAAACCTCTCGCCTTTACTGCTCTCTCACAGAAAACCACTTCATCATGAAGTACAGACGAGCTTAATTTTGTAGTCAATTTAGACCTTTTTCTTAAAATAGATGCAATGTCGCATGTGAAGGGTTGTACATTTTTATCATTTAGAATAAGGTTGGCATAAGAATTGATACTTTTTCAGTACCAGGTGTTTAAAACGATACGATATCCACATTCGATAGTATCAAAAGTACCAAAGCTATTAAAAAAGCAGATGTACAATCAGATTTTCTGCACAGATGAAACAACGGGGAAGAAAATCAACTGTGTTGGTATGTGTTCAGTGATGTTTTCTGTACCAGCACTGTGCAGAAAAAAAAAAGTTGTATTTTGTGTGCAATGGACTTTTTTTCCTTTTTGCCGTGGCATTGAATGAGGTATTGAGTATCGCTTTTACATTATTTTTTTTAAAGAGTAAAATTCTGGTATCGTGTCAACCTTAATTTAGAACAAATATTAGTGCATCTGACATGAGTCTGCACTTTAAAATCTGGGATTGCTTTGTATCGATTACCGCTGGATATTTTTTAGGGCTGTCCCCTCTCACTAATCGGTTGTTTTTGTTTTAATCGACTAAGATTTCTTTAGTCAATTAGTCATTTTTTAATGCTTTTTTCATGCTGAATGAAAAAACTTCTGAGCACATCTCTAGTAAACACAAGATTTAAAGTGGTGATTTTGCATGATTCTTTGCGGAGAAACTCAGATCTGTTGATTAAATAAAGTAATCGATTAGTCGACAAAATCGTATGAGTGTTAGTCGACTGAGAATTTCTTGAATCGAGGACAGCACTAATATTTTTGCGACTTATTATCTTATCCTTCTCCGATAACTTCCAAAGCCTGTGTCACTTATCTCGCCACCGACCGGCCGGTGGTCTTTTGCACATCTTCCCGCCCGACTACGCACCTTTGATTTCCCGGCTCTTTCGAGGTTTGTCAAAAAACGACTGGGGGGGTCTCGCAGAAAGACCGAACAAAGGCATTTGTTTCCAGCTATATTGCCACCATCAATGGCAACATCTTGCTTGTTAGCTGTGCGGAGCGAATGGGAAATGTGGATAGGGGTATTTGGAGGTGGAAGAAAGGAGATGCTATCCCTGCTAAATGAGGGAAGATTCACACAGTATAATGAAGGCTGGACCCATGGCTTCACGGCTGATGTGTATCTAAAAAGGCCTGGTAAATACTGTTTCGGAACAGAAGGCTTTATCTGCAGATATACATATCCCCTGCAACCACTGGCCCCCACATGAGGGCCAGAGCTATCTCTTGGATCACTTTTATTCTTGTTTTTTATCTGAAAGGGTGGAAAAATGTGAGACTTCGTCAGTTTAACTCTTTGAGAGTTTGTGTGAAATCCTTGTAGATGGAATCAGATTCAACAAACTGGAAATCTAAAGGATTTTTTTCTTGCAAAATCTACTAACAAGTCAAAATAAAAACATAGGAACTGAAAAGTGGAGAATCGTCTCGAAACATTTCAGTTCTTTCATTAGCGATCTACAGTTCTTTATGGCGACGTCTTTGTTGTCTCTTTGCATTATAACATAGGAAACCGTTGATACAAAATTATTGCGAGGTTGTTTGGTGCAAACAAGGCATCCCTTCATGTAAAAGATGACATAGTGTGGGGTTAAGTGTTCTAAGTTGTAGAAATGAAGATTCCAGGCATTTCATTTTACATATAACTACAGGGTTTGTAAAATCTCACAGCTCCCCCCAAATTGAGCATTGGTGATGTAGTGGGTGCGTATGTGCTGAACTGCAAAATGGCACAAGAGCTACTTTGGGATATATTTAAGATATAGGGTGCATCAGTTTGTAGTTTCAAAATGCGGAAATGAGTTAGCGCTTTGTTGCCTAAACCTATAACCAAGTAGTTCCGTGAAACTTTTTTGCCTTGCAGTTACAGTCCTCCACCAGAAGGTGCTGCACCCTCAGCACCTCGACTTCCAGTGTCCCTGGTTAAATGTCTGATATCGGGCGCATCAGTTTGTAGTTACAAAACGTGGAAATGAGTTAGCATTTCTGCACTTCCGGTTTCCTCGTCTGGAAGTCAGTGTGTTTTTTGAATGTTTTTTTGTTTAGACGTCTGAAATAAGGTCTGTGGTTAACACAAGCTTCAGACATTTTCACGTTTTGTTCTACGACATAAAATACGTCTGTAAATACCCCGCTGGTGCATTTCGAAGCTTTAATATGTCTTTAAAAAGGCGGTTGCTAACAAGTGGCTAAATGAGA
>JAOVVB010061269.1:0-14330 GCA_028570985.1 Heterobranchus longifilis | reverse complement strand
TGAGAGAGATGCTGCTTGTGAAAAGTGGGGCCAATATTGACTTTGGTGACTATGGGGCGAAAGGATCGATCGTAATCTGTGTTCATGTTCACTTCTCTCATTGGAATCAATACACTGCTGCTAGTTTCCTGAAGAGGCGGGGCCGCAATTAAATCCACATGACACAGATACAAGAAATGACTCCAAATCAAGCATATTGGTTCAATCCATGACCTCTGACACGTTCTGTAGAAAAGGTACTGCGTATCCCTTTGTTGTTGTCCCGTATGGCAGGAAATGGTTTCTTCCGGACTTCGGCTTTTGGGCTCATGAGTGTTGTCGTAAAATAAGCATGCATCGGTCGATCATACTGCAAAGTACTGGACAAATTAAAAACCGACTGACAGACCACGAGCCACACTGCCAGTGTGTCTCATAAAAACTGATTCTCATCTCATCTGATCTCCTGTACAGTTTAGGATTTTGCTCAGTTTACCAAGAAAGCGTATTTGAATACATATTGTCTGATGAAAATGTCCCTCAGTTGGCTTAGGCTGAATCGAATCGTTTTGAGTTCAACTCAGTTTATGGTGATTCAATGGATTTCATCCATCATATCGCTGTCTAAAGTCCCCCAGCTGGTTACAGAAGGGTCATAATGCATCTGGTTTTCTATTACTGTAAGTATCAAACTGGATTTTATGATTCAGAGGGGTTATATGGATCATTTTATGTGGAGGTGGCACATCACAGTTGGTAATAAAATAAATAAAACCAGGATACAGTGTCTCCACAGGCCAAAGGCCAGTCCCATGTTTTTTTTTTTTTACTGTCATCATGATCCTGCAGCTGATCCTTCAGCACACATAGTAAATTGTTAGCCGAAGTTGTGAGCTATACTACGGTTGCTTTAGACAACTTGATAAAATACAATTACAAAATCATGATTGAGGATGAGAAAAAGTGTCTCTGAGAGCAGTTTTCTCCAAAAGGGTATATGTAAAACTATACGAAAGAAAGTTGAGTTTAAAGTTGTTCCATTTTCGTGGCACAAAATGAATCATGTAAAGCGCCTTCCTCCGTGACGAGAATAACAAAGTTAGTGTTTGTACATGGCCATGGTTTAAAGATTAGGCCTACACCTGCAGAAGCTGTGAATGTCATTGACAAAGTCAGAGTTTAAACTGTCAACTTTAGTTCAGTTATCCTGTATAGTATATCATGCGCATCAGCAAGGTTTCAAACTGCCAAAGCAAGTTGTGACAGAAAGAGACAGAAGGCTGCTCAAAAGGCAACTTACAGTAGAGTAGTAACAAATGGAAATGTCTGCATCTCTGCACCACATGGTTTAGAAAAAAAGCATCATTGTTTGGATTAAATACCACATCTACATTTCCGTGAGTTTCTCAGTTAGGTCTAGGCAGTGAAAAAACATCTACATTTTCCGAAAACACATCGGTAGGTTTAGAAAAAAGCATCACGCTTGGATGCTTTACAGGATATGAAAACGACATATTAAAATGACAGCAAACGATCCTAATAGACTTTCCATTGACATTATTCTCGTGGTGGCACCACGTAATTTTAACACTTAATTCGGTGTTAAAAGGTAATTTCACAGATTTCTGTGAGACGGTTGTTTACGGCTCACCTTTAGCAGGAATACTGTCTTAGACTTCCTCATAATTTCATCAACTTTATGTACTTACCGTGTGTATGTTGTATCCTTCATAGAGGTGGAATCTCCCCTGCATGCAGACAACATCACAGCCCTCCAGCCTTCCAAACACCAGCTTACCGGCATGGCCCGGCACTGCACAGCACACATACAGTATATGGGCAGCTGCTAGCATGCTTACTTACACTTTCCAAACACTAATGTCGTGTACACACCGGACGCGAGTAAATTAATTTGCATGGATGAATTACATATAAAGTCAATGTAAAGATGCGATTAGACGCGAGTTCCGGTCAGGCGGCGCGATGAAGCAATGACGCGAGTGACGCAAATTCGCTTATTTTTTCATCGAGTTGAAAAATCTGAAATTCCGTGGTGAGCGAAGTGAGTAATCGCACAAATGAAGCGAGTCAAAACAATAGATTCCAGCATCCAAACTTGCGTGAATTAAGCGAGTAATTACTTTATTCGCATCTGGTCTGAACACAACATAATGTTGTGTTCAGACCGGACGCAAATGAATTAATTCACGAGAATGAATTACATATAAAGTCAATGTCAAGACGCGATTAGATGCAAGTTCCGGTCGGGCGACACAAATGCAAATGCAAAAGACACGGCACGATGATTTTTCAACTCACGCAAATGACGCAAATTCGCTCAAAAATCTGAACTTCTACAGCGAGCGATGCGAGTAATCACGTGAATGAAGCGAGTCAAAACAGAAGATCGAGCGTCCAAACTCGCACGAATTAAGCGAGTAGATCATTTTATTCGCGTCTGGTCTGAACACAGAGTTATAATATGTTTTAGATAAAAAGCAATTTGTCAGAGACAACTTACCAGTGCTGGTGGGAAAATGTGGAATATCCTGATACAAGAACTCAGTCTTGTCATCCAGCTGGTCAGCCAGACCGCCCAGACCTGAACCACAGATGATGGCTATTGTAGGATGGTGGTTTATGCGAGTCGTCAGCCACTGAGCCGATTCATGATACTTTTCAAAACTGTATGAAAGTAATGGAAATAACATTGATTAATGTTATATTAATGTTATACTAAACCACAGATAGAGATCAGTTGCCTATCTCTATGATAATTATATGTTATGGTAAACATAACCTCATCATCATTAATACTACTCAACATCAGTCTCATGTTTAGAATTAAACTAGCAAACATGAATAAACTAAATTACAGATAATTTAAGGGAAAGTTAGAGCAGCTGCAGCAACGATTAGTCGACTAATCAATTAGTCAATCGACATAACATAACTATTTTGATAATCGATTAATCGTTAAGGTCATTCTTCATGCAAAAATGGCAGAGAATTATGTTTTCAGTCCTTCAAATGTGGAGATTTCTTGCTTTTCTCTGTTTTATAGCTTAATAAACTAAATATTTTTGGGTTTTGGAGTGACAAAACAAGACATTTAAAGACATCGACTTAGACTTTTAAGAGCTGGGGTGGAATTTCTTTTCTCGCCAAATGATTAATTGAGAAAATAATCTGCAGATTAATCGCTAATGAAAATAATCATCATGTGCAGTCCTACGAGAAAGTATTGATTACATATTTTTTGGGTGTGTAAAACAGCAGGAGAAAGTAATGACTGTAGCATATGTACTGAAATAAATGTGTAATATACTGTATGTGGAAGCAATACAAAAAACAACACATGCACAAAACAATCTGCTGCACTGAGAAAACTAAAACTAACTAATCCAAATGTTAATGGACAGCAAACATACACTTGTCTACTTAAATGAATGTCAATTAGAACAGGTTCATCTTGTTGCATTTTCTGTCCTCGCACAAAAGGTTTAACATAACCCATCCTATTGAAATATTCAACCGCAGGATTTCTTTGTCATGATGACAAATCAACTTTCTGAAACTTACATCAAGTTGTTGCTCATCGTCATGATACTGTTATATAATATTCTGTAACAGCTGTGTTAAATAATAGTTAAAAGCACCCACTTCAAATGTTATCGCACGATTTAATGCACTACTAATGTGCTTATCATCCTGATATATATGGGTCAGTAGGGGCCGGCTCCCCACACTAGAAGGTCCAGAAGGCTCTTATCAGCGATAAGCCCATGATACCAGCCCATTCATTGCAGGCTGATAAGTAAACAACAAAAAAACATCTGCATTTCTGTGACTTCTGTCGTCATAATAACCGTCTGTCAGCTGTCAGCCCATTCAATGCGCTAATAACTGCCTTCTAGCAGGGCCAGCATGCCCTACTGACCCATATGTATCAGGATGATAAGCACTCATATCAGCGCAATCAATCATGTGACAACAGAATCCGAATCGGCTGTTAAAAGATGGAGGGAAAAACACTCAGAAATGGGAAGGAACATTGTGTAAAACATAAGAATAAATACAACATTGTGCAACACACTTATGGGTTTTTACTTTGCCATTTTACCAGCCAAATTATTATTCAGGGATATGGATTGCATTGGAAATGCCTTGAGGTACTACATTATACAAAGTCTGAAACAGTATGTAATTCTGGTTATAAATCTGGTTGTAAAGCTATAATCTTGGTAATGTTCCCTCTGAGCCTCAAGCGTTGTTATTAAAACACAATGACACTTCAGGCTGCAGCCTTTACCAGACCAATCTGCAGCAGCAGGAGAGAGCCTGATGATTTTGAGCCCATTTTAGAGCTGCCATCAAGATGACAGCTACATCAGACTAGCCTTGGGGTGTTCAATCTTCCCACATGCTCCCCTTGTTTCTTTATTTAATTCAAGCTCCAAACGGAGCTGGGAAATCTGTAGGTATGTTGGTACCTGGGACAGGGTAAAGTCAAAGTGGGGGACATGAATAATGCTCCAACCAGCTATCTGAGTGGTGACTGGGTGAGTCATTAAAACTTTAGCAAGACAAAAATAATGCGGTAACGCTTTATAAGGTCTTTGTATGAGCGTTAGTTGGGTAATAAGGCCCTTATAAGTTCTTATAAAATGTTTATTGACATTATTATGTGTTAAAAAGCCCCAAAAAGATTCTACAAAAAAGTAACTAATGCTACTATTATAAACAATTACAAGAAACTCATAAAGATTGTATTAATATTCTTATAAACTGTTTGTCTGGCGGGCTTAACAAACATTTCTGGGATAAAGCCTTACTTCCAGGCTGCACAGGAAGTCTGTGTCCGTGATCCCGTTCTCAAAGTCCCTTCGCTACGGGAAACAAACAACAACCTCCGAGCTATCAACCTACGCGCTGAAAATTACAAGTTTTGAAGATTTGGATCGTGTAATAAGGCAGGCCTGCTCTGTTCTTTCAGTGAATGATTATAAAGATCTACAAAGAATATGTTTACATCATTTCCGTGGAAGCGTTCCACCCAGACGGGTTCCCTTCCGACACTATTTTGCCGATGCACCGTCGGGGCGTGTCGCCGCCCAGGACGATTGTGATTGGTTTAAGGAAATACAAACTGGCCAGGGAGTTTTTTTTCACTATCCAGGGGAATGAAAGTGCATTCAATCCAGACTTTCCCCCAGCAGCGCTGTGGAGATAGGCTTGGCTATGCGAGACTACATCTGAATGGAGAAGCCTGGCTTCTTCTTGTCAAGATGCTCTTTTCACATTTTTTTAATCTGTATTTTTTTTTTTTTTTTTTGCATCCTGCAGGATGTCCATATTTCCGAAAGAAGTGGCAAATCCACTGTGTTGTACCTCTGCTCAGAGCATGCACCCAGCATGGTTGTTGGTGGGGATACTGGATCTTGCTGAGCTTTTGAATATGTATCTGTATGAGATATCTTGCTTTTCTCAGCATGACATACCCTTTCCAATTTGATGTAAATCCTCTCACTGGAAAGGGCAGAGTCTTTTCTCCAAGCATTCTGTCTCTGTAGGTTATTCCTTTTTATGAAGGGCGGTACATGGGAGGTTAATTAATTAATTTTCTACGGAAAACAAACTCACACATTTCAAATTGTTGCTTGATTATCATTAGTTAATTTCATGGTCCAGAAAATAGTAGCAAGAAGACAGGACTCAGGAAAGTGTTGTCGAATGTGTCGTCCATTACTGTAAATGTTTAATTCAAATAACTATTGATTTTAGATTTTTTAGTGTTATGCGGATCAATATGCTTTGCAAGGTTTGTTATACAGAAACCATGTTACAGTATATTGCGCCCTTCTTCTTCCTATAAGCACCTTCTGTTTTTAAAAAGTACCATGTAAACAACTTTTGTTAAAGAAGTTGCCAATCATTTTTCGTCGAGATGTCAAGTGAGTCTAGATGAGGCACACATTTCATTTATGCTGGGTAATGCTGTGTGCATGTCCACCCTGCATTGTTCTGCACTTCTTGTTTGCTTCACTGAATATGTCTGCAAGATTAAGCGAGCCACTCCGAATCCATCAAGACATCTGCTTGATCAGGCTGCTTGTCACACAGAATGAAAGCTCTTTACTCAGACAAAAATGATCATGTCAGCATTAGAAGGGACAACGTCACCTCTGCGTTCAGGGGCAGTGAGAAATGGTCAGTGCCCAATTGACAAAGACAGAGGACAGTGTAGAGCTTGAGAGTATTGATACAAATCACATGGAATGTTAAGACAGTATGTGAAAACAGCATTTTTACATATGGACATTTTGAAGTTATGAGTTAGCATTACAACAAGACAAACAATGTGTTGTTTCTTGGCAAGATTATGGACCTATATTTATTTGGTCATTTTTATATCACCTGCTATCAGATTGATCTGACGGGCTGGTGTTTTATCTCGCATGCTTACCTGCCAGTTGCATCAGTTTCAGCCAGTCCTGCGCTCCCCTCCTTTGGGTATGGAGCTTATCTTTCAGAGCACGAGTCACAGAATTCTGGCTATAGCGCAGGTCAGGTTTATGGAGATGCTGTGGAGATTTCACATAATAATGTGTACTTTTCCACCCAAGTTATTACTTTAGCCCCGTACGGTTGTGTGTTAGGGCTGAACAACTTTGAAAAAATATCTAATTGCGATTATTTTGACTGATTGTGACATGAAATGATCATGCTGTGATTTTTGAGTGGATCTCTACCAGTCTGCAGAATACGATGTGTAGGCCGGGACATCTCTGCAGCACCACAATATTGAATTTAAAAAAGAACACACATTTCTCCTTCAACAAATAATGCACCTGAAAATTGCAGTAGATCACATTGCGATTTCAATAACATTTGGATTAATTGTTGAGCCCTATTGTGTGTTAATGATTTGCATTTTTTTTTTACAAAGTTTTGGCCATAAAGAAAATCAGATGTTTGAACGAAGCTCTACTGAAGTGCATAATGTAGTCAGAAGTGGTTATGACGTTATCGTGCAGATGCATGGAATTGCAATTTATCATTGTTTCATGATACATACTAATAATAATAATTATCTGATGTCTACAGTTTAAGTTTATGTCCCTAAATAAAAGTCTTTAGTAGAGAGGCAGAGTTCATTTCAAGTCTCCATGTTGATTTAATTTAGGTCATTTTTATTATATGAATACAAAGTAGGGATGCTAATTTAGATTTGTTTTTTTCTGATAGCCAACCCTCATTCATTAAGTGTTAACCAACAAGCAGGCAACTCAGTCCCAGTTCAACTTAAATTTATATTTATATTATATTATATTCAAGTGATCTTGAGAAGATTTCAAATTCCAAAGAACTCAGCTGAGCTGTCACAGACTACATAACTTTTAGTCGAATTTCATGAACTTACGGAAACATTTACTCAATATGTTGAAGGCGGAACAGACGGCAAAGGTATTAGACCTGGTACAGCATATGTAGGAATGGATAGAAGCCACATTCATTTTGGAGAGGTGCTTCATTTAAAGTTTAAATTCATGCTGAGCTTCTTACATCATCACATCCATCTTATGAAACAGCAGTGAAATCAGATTAAGTTGCTGTACACCATCAGTAAGATAGACAGAGAACTGTCGGCTATGTGGCCATTAAATGGTGGCAGCACCACATCTTTTGACTCATGATGCCTTTTAACCTCTCTCAAAACTCACAGTACTACAATCTGTCAGAGGAAGATTTTTCATTTTTTTTCTTTTTCAACATAGCTTAAAAGATTAACCTATCAGGATGTATTTGCAGGCACTTTGATGAAATTGGATTTCAGTTCAACTTTGACGGGGGAAGCGTTTTTGCAAATATACCATCAATTGGAACAACACGTAACTGTGAAAGCAGAGCAGCGGGGGAAGGGAGGGGGGCAATCGAACTTGGTGTGGGCTCAAATAAACAAACCCAGTGTAAATTGACCTGTACGTTGGATAGTTTTGGTGAGTTTAAAGTGCTTTGTGGCTCGCTGTTTTCAGGGTCTGATGGCTCCCAGAGCGAGGAGCTTGGGTCAGTCTGCCTTTCATAACGGGCTCCTCTCATCCTCTCTAAAAGCAGTGCTCTCCCACCGTGACGTCCTGACAGTTTGGTAATGGAACGGAGAGTTCAGAGAAGCTTCTCTTGAGAGGAATCTAATATTCTCATTTCGGACGTGCAGGGTTGCAAGTTTGTAGATACAGCAGTTCAAATAGCAGATGACATCCCCCTTTTTTAATTCATATTTCAGAACATATCATCAGTTTAGAGATTGAAATGTTTTCTGTGAGTGATGTTGTGTCATTTCACTTGGAATTACAATGATTCATGCAATTTCCATATTTGTGGTTCAATAAAACACAGCAGATCTAATAAGAGAAGTTGTGCTTGACAACATATGTCACTAAAATTAGAGACTACAGGTGAAACACACACCTGCTGACTTCAAATAGATCAGATTAATTCAGAGCATTAATTAACTGAAAAGGTTGTCATTGAGCATGTGAGATATTATAGATCAGTAAGAATCAGATATTTGTCTTTTCACTGCTCTTGTGCCAGAATAGAAATCAAACTATTCTCGCTTTGCTATTAGATGAGTTTATTGGTTGAAGAATGTATAATGACATTTAAATAGAAAAAGATTTTTTTCCCCGTTTTTTCATTTAACATGAGAAGTTACACTCACTCACCTGTTCAAACTGGAAAACTGGAAAAGTGGCCAAATTGCTCATAATCACATGAAATTGATGTCTGAGATCAAGAGATTAATTTTTCAACATGTTGAAAAATTAACACGTTGTCAACGTGTTGTTAACACATTAACAACGCGTTGACAACGTGTAAACAACATATTGTTAACACGTTTAAAAGTCACATGTATTTGAACCCTTTGGCTTTCCATAGGTTTTGACATGTCAATTTTTGACATGTTAATATGTCGATTTTTGACCCGTTAACACCTCAAAAATTAATGTGTCAAAAATCGACATGTCAAAAATTGGCGCGTTAACATGTCGAATTTTGGCGCGCTAACGTGTCGATTTTTGGCATGTCGATTTTTGACACAAGCAACTAAAATATGATTTGACCATTTTATTACTGAGCTCTTCCAGACATTTAAATGCAAATATAAAGTGGGAATTTCAAGGCTACTTAGCTAATGTTGGGGGAGCTTTGTTGTCATGGTTACAATAATAAACACTTGGTTAAGGTTAGGGAACGATCTTGGCCACACACACAAAAAAAAAAATGTTGGAAAATGAACAGTTGTCTCCTGTTACAGATCAATGTTTTGTTGCCGCAGCTGCAGTCCTCAATCAGTGTCTACACTGGAGGCGTTCAGACAGCACTGCTGTGCACTAGAAGAGTATTGGCAGCTCTCACGGCCCAAAACAGTCAATGAAGTTTACTCATGTGAAATGGAGTCAAAAATATGCTTCGGGTTGCAGCTTTATGCACAAAGAGCAAGACATTACGTTGAGGTGTTGACAGCTGTATTGCCCTCTCTGCTTCTAAGAGAAGAAAGTCATTCATTCATCAGAAACATGTAAATACAGCTTGTTTAACGCATTGGAACAAAAGACCAATTCTGTCTTTTTTCTGACGATGACAGTCTTAATTTAAGTGCAGAAAACAGCACAGACCTGGAAAATGCCACCCCGCCTGCTTTGCACAATACGCTGCACGACAGAGCCTTTGAAATTGTGTGCTTACTATTGTCTGCTTCCATTACACAAATCAACGTTATTTACAGCACTTTTTCAAAACATGTGTTGCATTTGTGAATATGGTGTAATGTGATGATTATATTTCTCTACTCCGGTAAAAATGGTAATGTGACAATACACCGAATTGGCATTCAGTTTATCACAATAGCACAAGTCAGGCATGCTGGATGTGTCATCATTTTAAGTGGAAATACTAAATAGAGTATGGTGGAGTGTAAGGAAAGTTCAGCTTTCAGCTACACGAGACTCCACTGGTCATGATGGCAGAGGACAAATGTACCACCCACCTCTCCAACCACATTTTGCCCATAAAGTACATTATTATATTCTTTATAATTTATAGGAGACCAGCCTTTTGTCAAACCAAAATAGAGCTCTGCAAAGGCCAGATCTCTTCTAGGCTTAAAGGGAGAGGGTAATCAATTCAGTTGTACCGGTTGCTTGGTAACTGAGGTCACGCTTGGACATTTTCATAGGTTATATCTGTTCACAATGATGTCCCTGAGCAGTACACTAGCTAAGCTACTTCACCAGTTAAATCTGTCTCTCCGTGCTCACATCAACACAAAGCATTTCAGTATCTCCCTAAAGAGAATCAGGAGCTGCAAGTGGAACAGCTACGTGAGCCGCATAGCAGCCTCGTATTTTACCTTCAGGCACTGGCTGTCAACATCTCGACCACAGAATTACAAATGATAGAGCACCAGGAGATGCTGGCCATAGGAAGTTAGTGAGTACTGTGTTCTGGAAGTCATGAGTTGAAATAGATTTCGAATGTAATGTGTAATATTTTCATTTCCAACTACCAAAGAAATTTTTATTCATAGCTATCGACATATTTTACACGGGGTTACAACTTCATTTGGCTCATTTGTACAAAGCGATGCAATCAATCTTGTGCTGAGACACGAGACATTGATCTGTGATGACAGTACATGACAACGGCTCCCTCTTTGGAGGCAGAATGAACCTCAAACACTCATTCTAGTCTTCGTTGTTTTTGTGACCTCTTAACATGCGCTGTATACAGGAATATTGTGTCTTTAAATAGAGTGTTAATATTGATTTCCTGTGGGAATGGTGGTATAAATTTTGCCTTGTGTCTAACGTAAACAGGTGATGGCCTCTTAGTGTGTATAGCCCTGCATAAAACTCACTGTTTGAGAATGTAATCAGGTCAGTGAGGGGAAAAATGAGTCCAGTCATATGTTTTCAGGTGAAAACAAAGTTTTTCTTGAAGAAAAAAACAAGGGCTGACATCACCACACAATATACATATACATAAATAATAAACAAGTTATTATATCTCTCTGTGCGTGCGTGCGTGCGTGCGTGCGTGGCAAAAGTAATGCAAACTGTAGGGAAACAATTGTTAAAGTAAAATATACCTACTGTCTAAGAATGGGCATTTTAAGTAATTTTCATATTTGAGTACTCACAATAAATTATTGCTCCAGTACTCGCCAAAAAAACTTGTGGGGTTGCCCTGCGCTATTATTGACAGTTACAAAGCAAAAAAATAGAAGAAGTGAGTACTCAATATGTTGAACAAATACTGACGTCCAAATTGAGAACTCATGCCCATCCCTACTCCTGTCTTTCTTTCATTAAACTTCTTGTTTAACAGTTATAAAATAGGGATAGGCTTTCAGAACACAGACAGACTCTGCTCGACCTGCAGCAAACTGTTAACTGCATTCGTTGTGCAATTATAACCAGCGAGATGGGAAATAAAAGGTGAAATGTCGAATGAATGAGAAAAAAAAAGGTGGACAGGCGTAGGCATGTGAGGCGTGCAGTTCTGCTGAAAGAGGTGGAGGTTAGAAGGGGGGGGCGGAGGATATCTGCATCCTGAAAATAATAAATGATCCATATTTATTAATACAATGTTACATGGACGTCACACAAAGGTCACACTGAGCTTCTGCAGGCAGTTAGGCTTGATTGGGAAGCAGCATACACAGGACCTATAAGCCAATCACCACGATGAGTTCAAAGTCATGTGGGTGAAGTCGCAAACCTCTGGGACATGCCACTATATTAAATAAGGAAAAAAGACATTGCTTGTCCTTCCGGGCTGTCACCGCATCTGATAAGATCCACTAATCAAATGATTTAGATTACAGATGATTGAGGTTAGGTTAAAAGAGAATCGGTCCAGGGTCGCGGTCATGGTTAGGGTTCAGGCGGGGTATGCTTGAAACAAAAACGTTCGTGCGACGTGTTTACAGCCACACGACGCAGGGTAAAGAAAATCTGCCATCGTGCTTTCTTTCTCACCTCCTCACACTCGTGGCCAGTCACTGTCGGATTGTTGGTTTCTGAATGTTACAAACATTCAGAAAGGTGTGGGGGGAGGCAGGGTTTCTGTGTAGCCTCAGAAGAACATCTCTCTGAGAAATTCACCTGAGGGCATAAAAATTCCATGCCGAGCCCATCCCATGTTCAATATTTTTTTTTCTAATTTATTTATTCCAAGGCAAAGATGTTTTGCACCTTCCATGCTTGTCAATATTGTTTACAATTAATGTTCACTTATTAAAACACAACTCGGCATACAGAATGAATAAAGCACGGCGTACTACAACACTCTGTGTATTACCAGCTGTTATATGTTGCAAAGCCCCAGAATGATGGTACCATATGTAGAGGAAAAATGGCAGTAGAGTGCAAAAATGCATGCGCATCATCTGTTTGCAGTACCACTACATTATTAAAACATGAACAGGAAAATTGCCATATGTGCACAGACAGAGTATGCACAACATTTGAACATATGTTTTCTTATTCCTAATGGCAAAAAGATAGTGTTTTTGTGTAAGAACACAAGTTTTGTGAAAGTTAAAGGGGAAATAAATGTGCACGAAGTAGACTTTGGTATGGTTACTTTTATAGTTAACTTCTCTACAATTCATTTATTTGACTTTCTTGATAAGCGGTGATTATTTTTTGAAAATTACAGAATGCAAACAGGCATTTTACTCTTGTTACTTTAATGTATATATACTGTATATATGCTATATGCAGCCGACACAAAGTACTGATAACACATCTCCAAGACAATTACAGTGGTTATCTAAGCATGCATTTTTTCCCTCCTTTCCCTCAACGATGTCATTATCATTTCCAATAGGGTAGTGTTGTACAGGGAAATGCCCTTGGAATATACTGGTTGTAAGGTGCTATAATTAAAATTTAGTCAATGTACAAGGTGAATCACAGGATGAGTTTTTGTACTGCTGTAATAAGGTAGCTCTAATGCGGCCTATGTTTTGCATAGGATTTTACCACAAGATGGCATTGTGAAGACAGATGAGAGTGCCTCCTGTGACCTACAGGGGTTAAGTATAACACCACTTTGTAATTGGATGTTTGTCACGAGGTCGATATCATTCAGGGCTGCGGCCCTAATGATCAATATATCTTTACTAGATCAATAATGTCAACAGTTTTTACTAAAAGTCATTCCGTCTTTTAAAACTCTGGGGAATATATTTAGAAACAAAACTGCTACAATATAAATGATTGCACCTTATCAGTGAGATTCCATATCGGTAGAAATATTCCTCTACTATTAGCATGCGTGGAAGATGGGAACCTCACACTCAACCCAAATCATTAACAAAACACCACAGGCAATAGTGAGTCAGAGGATGAATCTGTTCTGAGAGAACACACACACACACATACACACACACACACACACACACTGAATAACTGCAAAAGTTAGGTTCACTTGGATAAACTTTCCATTTGTAGGCAGTGGTATTACTACAGAAAATGTATGTTTTGAAGCCTGGATTTGGAGTTACTGCTTTTATATTTGTCAGTTTCTGAAGCGATTTGAGCAAAGCTGAGGTGGGACAAGTAATACATACTGTTCCATACAGACTTTTAGAAGACTAAAATGTGACTCCCTCTCACTTCTAAAGACAATGTCAGTTTTTTAGACACAGACTATATGATTTTGCAAAAACTGGGGTTCTTGCAGGGTCACTATTTGCAAGACTACAATATACTACACTACTATATTTCTTTTGAGATTATTTCCCAGCCTGCTCCTGGTGGAAATTATTATGCTAAATATTACACTATTTGAGTGGGAATGAGAGACGAACCGTTTCAAAAATTAAGATTTTTCACTAAAATAAGTGCTGATTGGTGGAGCACATACATGCCGAATTAAACACCGACTCATAACAGTCTTGTTCATGTTATTGCGCAGTCCCTTATTGTCTACTCAGTTTGCTGCTTGTTGGCTTTTAACCAGGCAATATAGTTTCAGTTTAGTTTTAGTTTTTTCTTAAAGAATATAGTTTTTTATTTAGTTTCAGTTAACAAAAACTATTTTTCCCAGCTTATTTTCATTTTAGTTTACTATATTAACCATACTTGGGACCCACCTCGATTAAAGAAACTCATATGATTTTGTCGACTAATTGATTAGTTGATTCAATTGACATTTCTGTAAAACTGAGTTTCTCCACAAAGAATCATGTAAAAGCTCCGCTTTAAATCTTGTGTTTACCAGAGATGTGCTCATAAGTTTCTTGGAAATAAGTCATTCAGGATGAAAAAGCATAAAAA